>CAUYRT010058496.1:0-17096 GCA_963574885.1 Lepilemur ruficaudatus | reverse complement strand
TCCCATTTGTTTATTTTTGTAGCTGCATTGATTGCTTTGGGGGTCTTCTTCAAGAATTCTTTGCCTAGGCCGATGTCTGAAAGGGTCTTCCCAACATCCTGTAAACAAATAAAAACTAACAGAAGAGAATTTCTATACATTCCTCTATTGTCCACCATCATACCTGGATCTATACCTATCAACACAGCTTTTTTTTTCTTTTAAAACAATCAAGCATTCTACTTTTGCTTTGTAAACACAGGATCAAACCCCATATTTCCTACGCAACGACTTCTTTACCACAATTATCAATCAATTTTTTCCTGCATCATAAATATTTTTATCTGTACCTGACACACACAAACACACATGTGCACACACACATACACACATCTCTTTTTATTAGTTTGTCCTCAGTGACAGCCTAAGTACTTGGTTTACTTCAGCATTCACTAGATACTCCTTTTCAGGCCCTTTGGTGGATTCTCATCGTCCCAATTTCTAAATGATGAATGCCTTTATTGTTCAGTATGTTGATGACTTATTTTCTATTTTTACTCACTTTCTAGGTGATCCCCTCCAAAACCATGGCTTTAAATACCATATATGTTGTTGACTCCCCAATAAATATGTCTAGCCACAATTTCTTCCATGAAATCAAGTCTCAGATAACTGGCTACAGATATTCAACACAAGGACAATACTGGGAAACATGGCCACATTTAAATATACTGTAGGATTCTTTTAAGAGCATTGTTAGAATATTATACGTGTGCTATGGTTAAGTTATTGACATTGGAGAAAATGGAAGAAGGATATAAAAGAGGTTTCTTCACTATCTTTGCAACTTTTCTATAAGTCTAAAATTAGTTAAAAATAAAAAGTTTAACTTTTTTAAATAATAAAAAAATAAAAATTGAAGAAATAAGGAAATGTTTCATGAAAAGATGGACTTTGTGATGATCTAGAAAAATGGAGGAAATTTTGTAGAAAATACAGGGAGGTCATTTTGACAGTGAAAAAAACTATGAAAAGGAACAAAACAGCCAAAATTGGGTATGTTTGAGGAAGAACAATTTTTGTTTTGTGGAGCTCAGGGTACAGACAGGGCATGTTTGTAATTTAAGTGATGTGTTAGTTGGGGACCATATTGAAATGAGAAACAGCAAATACCATGTTTTTCAAAATATTTCAAAGTAGAGAAGACTAAGTACCATCTATCATTCTTACTCTAAACAAGCTTTCACTGATCTTGAGATGAACTTGATGGCCCAAATAAGTCTTTTGTGCTTTCCATCTTTGCTACTATATGAACTTGCCTGGTGCTGTGTCTGCTATAAATGCTCTTGATATGAACAAAATTAATTCCTGTCACTATCATCTTTGATTTTCCCAGTCAGTTGTAATAGACACTCCATTAATAAAAAGGGAATTTTGCCACTTATTATGTGCTGGTAACCTTAATTGCCAGTTTCATGTCTGAGTGTATGTGTGTCTGCTCGTTTTCTAGCACATTGTGTCTTGACCTTTAGTTAATCTTTGATCGTTGTTTTGGATGTAATATAAACACTAAATAACAATGGCACTTTATTTATAAACTCTTCACTATAGCTCTGATTTCATCTCCAAAATAATACAGAGAAAATACGTGGGTAGAAAGTGTGACAGTGCATTAGAAGAAGTCATAATGTTCAAATCCCAGCAAGCATCTTTAGCCTCCATTCTAAGCTGATGTTACAAATTGTTCTGACATTATTAGCAGGCTAATAAATCTTTGAGCTAGTCAACTTCCTAGAAGTCAAAGGCGTCTACAAAATTACTCTTGGTAAAGTGTGGTCATCTATGATAAGCTATGGAGGCTCCTGACACATTCAGCTAATCTTGATTATAAAGTATCTAAGATACAAAATTCCCATCATATATAAATAAAATTTATCACATATTTAAGATATATGTATGGAGAGAGTTGGATGTAATCTGAAAATTAAGTTATCAGATCAAATGTTGCCATTTCAAAGAAGTTGTGTAAGAAATACAAGCCTGAACACTGAAGCACACAGGTGTCTGCTCACATTACCTCTCACCGTCACGTGAAGGAGCATGTGCATATTTTCTTAGAGGAGAGTTTTCAAATTAGCATCAATATTGCTACACATTGGCCCACCAAATGTTAATTGTGTCATTAAATACTCAAAAATATTAATAATGAAAATAAAACCTAATATATCATTTTTCAAATACACTGTTATTTTATAACACTGTGAAAGATAATATTTCTAGCCTTTTACCTAAGTGTCTATGACTTGCTTTATGGTAAATGACTTGGGCTTTAAATCAATCAATTTTTCTTATTTGTTAACTCTAGTAAATTAAAAAAGTGTTAGAATTCAGCTTGAGTGATGAAATTGGCATCAAGGAATTATGGATTTAGTCCTTCCTAAGGATTAAAGTTAAATCACACACTAAGACCAGAGGCATAGCACATCCCAAGGCTGGATACAGTCATGTTTTGGCATGGCAGGGTGAAGTACAGTGAATTGCTAATATAATCCTGGATTCCTTTGAGAAAAATATTTTTTCAGCTTTTATTTCAGTATTTGAATATGGATATAATTTTGCTCAATAATATTAATATTAGCCTTTATTTCTGTTATAATAAGTAAAGAAAATAATTAGCTGGTAGAGAATAATTTTTGTTAAATCATTTTAAACATTGTCAATCTTAAAACAGACAAATATCTGGACAGCTACTTTTACTAATATGACAGATTAGTACCTGGATTGGCCCTTGTGCTGAAAGAACCAATAATTCTGGATAAAATATGTAATATCTTGCCTTAACATCATGTCTGATATTTTCATGACAGAGACCTGAGTGGAAAGGGGAGTCAGGGTATAAAAGCATTTCCTTTTAGCCAGGTTTTGCCTGAAGTCTCCCAAACCCTATGAAATTGGAGTAAATTATTTAAGGCATCACAGAGAGGAAATATAGCCAAAGCACAGACCACCATACACTGGTGTACCAAAGGAGCTCCTTGAAACCTAATCCAGAACCACTAACATAAGTGGGAATATGAAATATGTTCTTTGGGTACCACATGGAAAAGTATTAAATAATTCCTTTGTAACTTGTTTCCAATTGGCCAATTGGAAGATGAAATACAAAGAATAGTAATAAATAAATACATGTAAAAAAAACACTACAGAGAATTTATATTCACATATTTCTACTAATGCAGTTCTGTAGCCAAAACTTACTACTTGTGTGAAACAAAAAGCCAAAAATTAGGAATTAGAAATTTTGCAAGGTACATCAGAGTACTTGACAGATGTTAACTAAGAGGAACCCAATTCTACTAAAGATTGTAAAGAATTTCTAAAATAAATTTCCAGAGAAAACAAAACAGTTCTATTCAAAATATACATTCACAAAAAGCAAGAAGGTAACATGTGGAACCCTACACAACAAAAATATAGACAAATAATTCATAATGCATAATTCAATGAAGGTAATAAAATAAACTTAATTGTACATTTAAAGCTTAAAATTATGTGCAAGGATTTATAAACAATAAAAATACTAAAAAGAATATAATACAATTTATACAAAATTAAACAAGTTTATACATGTCTTAAACAAGAATTAATGAACTAGAAGATAGTATAGTGGAATCCTTAGGCCCTGAAGGAAACTTGAAATTGTGGAGGAGTCTTCAAAGTCATTTAATCTATTTTGCAATTTTTTGTACTGGGTAGGAGGGTGGTGTTTTTATTCTTAAAAAGTGCCATATGAATTGTGCTGCCGTAAACATTCGGGTGCAGATGTCTTTATCATAAAATGTCTTATGCTCTTTTGAGTAGATGCCTAATAATGGTGGGAGTGATCACTAGGGAATTGGGGGGGTGGGAGTAAGCCCACATCTAAGCAACATGGTGGGCACTGTGGAGGGGTGGGACATGCTTGAAAAGTAGTTGGGGAGCATAATTAGGGGTCTCAATAGGGGAAAGGAATTCCTCTAAGGATTTATGTGATTAACTGTACATCTCAGTAAATTCACTGAAAATCATTTAATTTTACACTTAAAATGGAGCAAAGGCATGATATGTAAAAAAAAAAAAGTGCCATATGTGTTTTTTAAACTTTTTCTGGAAGAATTAAATATTTCATAATACAAATGCAAATATTATTTTTAAGATTCTATTATGTTATTCTAGATATATATTTATTTAAAAAAATCATCCTGTATATAAAATGTGATGATTGAACATCTGCTAATTCAAAACTATTAAAAACATTGGAAATTTTCTGTGGTCTTCATTTATTTGTTAAGGTTCTTATAAATTGGTCTTTTCTGACATTATCAGTATTATAAAATAGTATTTTTACATATGCCTAATTAAAACAAAAAATATAAACACAAAATAATGGTCTTTTTCTTTCATCTTTGCATTGACATCAGCTCAAATTTAGAATGGAAGTAAATAATCTTGCAGTTCCTCCCCATTTCTGTTTACCTGTTGCTGTATAATTAATTACACAAAGAAGTTTGTTCATATGAAAGTTTCTAAAATTTACTTCAAAACTGCATGACTATTTTTAATCTCAACTGCTCTCTTAGAGTGCATGCTAGCTGGATTGGCATGCAAGTATTGCTTATCTTCTCTAGTCATTAAAACTCACAAAAGAATTTTAACTTACCAAAAACAATCTGCTTTGTATCCATAATAAAGGCAGGCCAAGTGTTGATTTGTACACAAATTCATCAATACTTCCACCCTATTGTAAAAAGGGTATCTATACTCATGCACAAAACTCATGTTATTGTCCATCAACTTTAAAAGTAATTAATATGAGAGGTGAGAACTGCTTAACACTATGGTGCTCAAAGGGCGGGAGCGAACACTAGGGAATTGGGGGGTGGGGGGTAAACCCACGTCTGAGTGACGTGGGTGGGCACTGTGGAGGGGTGTAATATGCATGAAAAGTAGTTGGGGAGTGGAATTAGGGGTCTCAATAGGGGAAAGGAATTCCTCAAAAACTGATTCATTTGATTAACTGTACACCTCGGTAAATTCACTGAAAATCATTTAATTGTACACTTAAAATGGAGTGTTGGTTGTACGGAGATACAGTTGGAGCCCTATGTATGTACTCTACGGACTACTTTGACAGAGTAGGTTTTTGAATGTAACAAGATAAGACAACTTAAGTGGTAATATATTTTGGGAAATCAGCTCACTACAAATTTTGACTGTAAACATTGTACTGTAAATGCTTTGTAGGTTTCCCCCAATTAAAAAAAAAAAAAAAAGCGCAGCTAAATGTATTAGCAGATGATGAATACTCACCAGAAGGATGTATCATGAAACAGATGAAAGTTGTGAATGAACACTTTGACATAAATAATAAAAGACAATGAAGCATCATCGAAGCAATCACTGTATTAACAAGGGCCACTAAGTAGAAATGCAATATTTGAGGGAAAAGAGTGAGAGAGGGAAATGAGCAGAAAAAATAGGAACTAACAGAACTCAGGAAATAAGTAGAGGGAAAAAATACAACCAACACAGACAGAAATAAAGACAAAATAGGAAGAAACAATGCAGAAAATACAGACAGGGACACAAAAGACATTAAGTGTGAAAAGTAAACATAATGAAATAAAAGTTAAAAATTGAAAAGCTAAAAGAAATTTAGAGCTAAATGATAGAAGATACGCAAAGGAGATCCAACAAGCTTCTGAGTAGAATACTCAAAGAAGAAACCCAAAATAATGATCCAGAGTAAATATTTTATGAACATAATCCAAGAAAAATAAGACTTAAAGCTATATATTGAAAAGTCACACTGTGTGTCAAGGAAAACTGACTGAGAATGATCAATACCAAGACAGTGCTAGTAAAATTAATATACTTTAAAAGATAAAGAATCATTGGAAAGACTGAAAACAATAAAGATTTTACTTAGACGAAAAAAAAAAAAAAGGGTTGGGATCAGACATTTCTACAACATCTTTTAACACTACCTAGAAGCTCCTGGAGGAAGGAAAGCGTGAGCCAGCCAAGCTGTCTTTCAAATACAAAGGCTGAACGTCCAGTAATCCAGGGACTATTTGACACCTTGGGCACACAATTTAAGAGGATGCCCAAAAGGTCAGTGATCAAGAATAATATTTAATTCAATATTAAAACAAATCAAAATTAATGTAAAAATCTTTAATTAAGACAGTCAAAATTTTAAATACAGATAGGATCATTTTACTGATTTTTTTTCTTTTACTTTTTGGCCTCGGGGTTCAGTATAGTTTGGTGAGGATGTGGCACTGCCATGAGCCCTTCCTGCAGAAACTGCTAGAAGACTAAATTTAATCAACCAAGTTATGATGAGGTTGATACTAGCAAAAGGACTGGAGGTGAGTACTGACTATATTTAACAGAATAACTAATACTAAAACAAATGTGGGATTAGAATGAGAGAGAAAAATATGATATCCCCTCTTATAATTAAATTCTCTGTTAAGAAACAGTTGGGTCAAAGAGGAAGTAGAAACTAAAGTCATTGTGATATATAGAAAGTAGTTATAGAAACACTACATATCAGAACGTATGGACATATATATATATATATAAAGTAAATTCGCATCTCACGGGTACAGTGCACACTATCTGGGAGATGGACACACTTATAACTTTGACCCAAACTGTACAAAAGCAATTCATGGAACCAAAATGTTAGTACCCCTGTAGTATTCTGGAGAAAAGAAGGCCACTACATATCAGAACATACCGATATAAATGAAACAATTCTCAGGAAAACTTATATATATGTGTGTATTTGTATGTGTGTATATTATATATACACACAATAAAAATATTTTAAGCATCTACCTTAGAAAAGAAAAAACGATAAACTGAAAGGAGAAATTAATAAAGATATAAACAGAAAATAACAAGTTTAATAGAATTAATAAACCCCAAAGCTTTAAAAAGATAAGCCATTTGCTTATTTATTCAATAAAAAAAAGGAAGAAGGTGCAAATGCAAAAAATAGGAACTAATAAAGGGGAGTTATAAAAATAGAATAAACTGAATTAATTATAGGAATTACTTTGCTCAATTTAATGCAAATTAATTTGAAAATCTGAACCAAATGGACAAGAGCTATTAAAAATAGTTTATCAAAATAGACTTCCAATGATATAGAAACTTGAATCAGATACAACATAGAAAGAGAGGAAGTTGTCCAAGAACCAGCCCCCAAAGCACTAAGACCAAATGAGTTCACAAAGAAATTCTACACCATCATTATAAAACAGATAATTTTAATGATATTTCAATTTTAATGATATTTCAATTTTTCCAGAATACGGATAAAGAAAAAAAAATCTCCAAAATCTTTTTAAGAAGCCAGTGTAAATCTGTTACCAAAACCTAACAGACATTACGCAAAGAGGAAAATTACAGACCAATCTCACTTATGAATATAGATGTAAAAATTGTAAATAAAATATTGACAAACATAACCCAGAAAAATAGTAAAAGAACAAATCATGTGGGGTTTTACTTCCAGAATACAGGTTCAGATAGTAGAAAACCTATTACTACAATCCAAAATATTGGTAAGTCTAAGAAAGAAATCATACGATTATATCCACAAATGCTGAACAGCCTTTTGAAAAAAAATTCAGCATTTATCTTTGATAGAAAATAGTCAATAAAATGGGATATTTCTTTGACAGAAAGTATGTTTATCTCAGCCCCAAAACAAGCATGATTTTTAATGGGGAAACTCTAGACTTATTCCCCTTAAGGAATAAGACAAAGACGTAGACTGTGATGGTAAATTTTGTACGTCAACTTGACTGGGTTAAGGGAGGCCCAGATAGCTGTACACAGTATTTCTGGGTGTGTCTGTGAGGGTATTTTTGGAAGACATTGGCACTTGAATCCATCAACTGAGTAAAGATCGCTCTCACCAATGTGGGTGCATTGAGGGTCTGGATAGAATGAAAAGGCCCAGGAAGGGTGAATCCTTTCTCTCCTTGAACTAGGACATCTATTTTCTGCTCTCAGGCATCCGAGCTCCTGGTTCTCAGACCCTTGGCCTGAAATTACAACATTGGCTCCCCTGGTTCTTAAGCCTTAGAGCTCAGTCTAGATGACACTACTGGCTTTGTGCTTTTCCAGCCTGCAGATGGCATTTTATGGGACTTCTTAGCCTCTGTAATCATGTGAGCCAATTCTCATAATAAATCTTTTCATATCTTTCTATCTATCTATATCTATATCATATTGGTTCTACCTCTCTGGAGAACCCTGACTCATATGTTAAGATTATGCTGGAGGCTGGATCTACTCTTCAACATCTTAAAATAAGAGAAATAAATTAGAAAGGAGAAAAATTATCTATATTGGCAGATGATATTATTGAATACTTAAAAGACATATAAAAAAACTGAATCTAAAACAAGTTGAGAATTTAATTTAGTGAAATAATAGAGTGCAAAATTGACAGACAGAAATTAATATTTTTCGTATGTAAGAACAATCACATAGAAGATTTGATTCTATCTGGAATCAGGTAAAAAAAAAAAACGGTAAAAGGAAGATAAAAGATGAAAGGAAGGAAAAGCCATCTGCAATCGCAACCAAAAGATAAAATACTTGGGAATGAATTTAACAATAAATGTGAAAGTCTTATAGGAAGAAACTTAACAACATTCCTAAAGGACTTAAAATAATTGAAAGAAATGGAAAAGGTCTTCCTGTTCTTGGCTAGCGTGACTCATCATCATAAAAATATTTATCTTCTGTAATTTATAAATTTAAGACAGGGCCTCAAACATACCACAAAGTTTTCCTTTTCCTTCACAACCACGCAAAGTTAGTTGTATGTAGTTCTATGCTACATATGAGACTTTTATTCCCCTAAAGATAGCTAGAAAAACTTTTTGAAAAAGAGCAAAAATTAGGAGGGCTAGATGTACCAAATATTAATATATACAGACTCAGGTATTATTGTTATTGTATGTGGTCAGAGCAATGGAAGGGAATAGAAAGTCCAGAAATAGATCTCAAATATACACAGTTTAATATATGAAAAGGTGGCAATGCAAATCAGAGAGGGGAAAAAATGAACTATTCCAAAAACAGTGAGAGAACAAGGTAGATTCTGGAAAAAATAAAGTTAGGTCCATACTGTATACAAGAAAAATCCAAACAAATAAAAGTTTTAATCTAAGTAAATGAACACATAGAATTAAAGAAGAAAGCATGAAAGAATTGTTTTATATCACAAAATAAGGGAGGCTTTATAAACTATGACATAAAATCTAGAAGGCTTAAGACAAAAGAGGAGTACATTCAAGTGTATGTGTGTGTTTGTTTTAATGTGCATATCTGAATGTGTTTTCCACATGGCAGAAATCATCAGACAAAAATCAAAAGAAAGGTGACAAATTGGGGAAAATATTTTAAGCTCATATTGCAAAGATCTAATTTCCTTAATACGCAATGAGCTCCTACAATTTCGGTAAGAAAATACTCTTTAGAGAGTTCACCAAGAGGAAACCAAAAATGATCCTTAAATACCTGCAAAACTGCTCAACCTCGCATATAATGAGAGAGGGGGAAAGGTATATTAAAGCTACACTGAGATATCAATTTTTCACCAGTTTGGCAAAAGCTAAAAGTTTGTTAAAACATCCTGTTGGCAAGGATGTGGGGAAACAGGCACTTTTGTACATTGCTGATGGGAGTATATTGGGGCAAATCCTCTGGAGGGAAATTTGGCAATAGTGTGACAGTTATAAATGCGTATTTCCTTTGACCCAGCAATTCAGCGTCTAGGAATTTACCTTATAGTAATAATTTATGTAACAGGTAATTTATTGCAGCATTGTTTGGAGATTGGAAAACTTGGAGGTCTATCAGTAGGGGACTGTTTAACAACCATGGCACATTCCTACAAAAGAATACTATGTAACTGTAAAAAAGAATGAAATTGTTTTTTACATACTGATTTAGAAAGATTTCTAAGGTATACCATTAAGTAGTAAAAAGAAAGTGAGTAATCGTATAATATTTTGTATAAAATAGGGGTAGGAGAATATATACTATGTTGGCATTTGCGTTTTAAAAATCTCTGGAAGGATAAACCAGAAACTAATAATAGTAGTTGTTGGAAGAGGGTGAGAACTCTGTAGATGGGACATGGCTGGGAGGGAGGCCTCTCAGAGTATGCTTTTTTATACTTTTTGATGTTTGAATCATCTGAATATTTTACCTATTCGAAACAATAAATTAATGATTTTTGCAAATTTAAAAATGAGTCTAAGAACTTAAATATCACTTGCATATTTGAAATGGCCAAAAAAAAAAAAAAAAGTCACTACATTACAACAAGATTGTAATAGCTAAGCTCATTGGAATTTGTGTTGCACTTAACTTTTGAAAGAAATACCATGTAAATAAGAAACGTAATTCAGGAATTTAGTCATTAAATACCATTCCAGACTATGATGCCTGAATAAGTGGATATTAAACCCTCTACACCTGCATTCATGGTTTTATGGTGATAGTAGTGATGTATAGCTTCATAAGCTGTAGGCCCTAGGAGATGCTTAAATAAGAAGGAAAGGTGCAATTTTGCTCAACTGTCTCAAATTTATAACAATTTTTTTTAATCAGCTACGTACACTAAGGGTGCTTTGCTGATTACCAATTGATTGACTGATTTTACTGAATGTAATCAGACCACTGGGTTTGTGCTGACCAGGAGGCAGGGTATAAACTAAAATACTTAAACCATCCAAAAATATTTTGCTTATGTTTTAGTTAATTAGAAAATGTAATTAAACAGGTTAATCAATATCCAATTATAATGTTTTCTCACATCAGAATAATAAATGTTTATTGCACAAGATTTAGAAAATTTAGATTAAAAAAGGGAGAAAACAAAAAGCCAGCATGCAAAATAATCTTTGATAGCTTTTTGATGTCTTTTTCTAGTCTTTACATATGTTTAAACAATTGATCCTGGTTTTTTATGACCTGTTTTTCATGTAATAAGATTGTACATACCAGCATTTCCAATGTTAATTGCATTCTAGAGCGTGATTTTTAATGACTCCTGTGTATTCCATTGTGTGGGTGTACCATAATTTATTTAACTAATCTTGTAGTCTTAGACATCTAAGGACAACCTATTTCTGAAGCACTTTGTTTAATTGGAATTTTCCTGTATCTTACTTATGATGAATTTAGTTTCCTTTTTGAAAGTGCTCTGTAGAATTCTCACACTGGCTGCCTGAGAAGGATGTGATCCTTGGTCTTGTTCTAAGTCCCAAGGCCGATTTAAACGTGCCTGTCTCATTTTCTGCTAAAGTGTTGATTGGTCACCATTGGGTGTGTCTCCCAAAGCCACTTGAAACAATGGTTTTTCTGCTTGATGCTTATTGTGCATTAGACTGTTGCTAAGATGCTCTCAGATGTTATAGCAGCATATATAGAAAATGAACTGGGGTATGGATGTTCTATGTAAGGGATAGTTTTCTTTTTTAGTTGTATGATAAGGCCATCACTTTTGGGAAACTAGCTGGAATTTGGCATGATAAGAAATTCCAAGCTGGCCCAAACATTCTGAGATATGAATTTTATCTCAAGTCCCATGAAATTACATGATTTTAGAAAATTATCTCTTTTATTGCCTTTTTAGCCTTCCTTATTAAACAACATATTGTATAAATTCCCATTTTGACTGCAGTTTAGAAAGAGTACATTCAATGTGTAACGTGGAGGGCTTCATTAATTTTGCTTTAGTCACTTATAATTTGATTGAAAGTAGACAAGTTACGGTCTATCTCTAGTTTTCTTTAAAGTGAACGAACTTTCCTTCTTTGACAATAAATATAAAAATTACAAACACATGTGAGGCTTAATATATACTATCTGAGTGAATGAAATAGTTTTTAAATATCCCCAAGCATATTAGATAACTTTTCACATATGAAAAATAACATACTACCTATAAATAATTATTTTTTGTTTCTTACATTGTCTCCTAAGGCTGATTGGATGAAATAATTACCTTCTTATGAGTTACTATATATATTATGAGAAAAATGACAAAGGTGGAAGTTCTTTTTCAATATTCTGTAGTGAAGTCTTCACTAATTATAAATCAGTGAGGTTTTATTTTATATCAATCTGTAATTTCCAGTCCTCTTACTTAAGATTTTCTGATTGTCTTAGGATTTTTGCACTGTTCAAAAGCAAATACTGGAAATTGTATCTTGGAGTGTGTACTGAGGCCAAGTAAGAATGAGCTAGAACATCAAATAGGAGCAGATAACTAAAGTCAAAATATGGACCAAGGGGCGTGGTAAGGAGCGGGCCAGAAATCAAGAGCCAGGAGCAGTTTGATCTTATATAAGAGATAGGAAGCCACCATTGTGTTTGAATAAGACTGACAGGACTTTATTGATGTTTTCAAAGGATAATTGGTAGTATGTGCTGGATGAATAGGGGAAGGGAGGATACTGTGAGCAGTCCAGACATGATAGTGGTTTCTGAACCCTTTGGACCTCTTGCATTTGGCAATCCAGTGCAATTCCCTCCACGACATGAAACAAGAGTTTTACACAGTACTTGCTTGTTAGCATGTGATGCACTCTGATATTTTCTGCTCTATCTAGTTTTTTCTATTACATTTATGAAACAAAATGTTGGTCATGAGCCTTTAACTTGACTTAACAACCCTTAATAGATCAAAATTTACAGTTTGAAAAGCACTGACTTGGAAGATGCAATGGAAGATGCATGTCTGAAAATTAAGGACATGCTTTTCTCTTTTGCCTTTTCCAGCGTGTGACCTTTGCCCTCAAGGCATCCATCTGTCTTGCGGATGATTGGGATTTATTTTAGAAGGAAAGCAAAGAGAAACACCAAGGCAGTATTCTGATTCTGACATCCAAATATAGGAATTTACGGCAAGACTGTAAACTTTTATAACAGGCCATTGTCTTGAATTTGAATGCCTAACCGTACTTATCTACCTTTAAAAGAGAATTGGGCAGGAAGTGGAGGGGAAAAGTCCATATTTTTCAGGACAGGCTTGCCTGAGAGGTTCAGTCTAGAAGAGCAAGGTACCTCTGTATCCAGAGGCACAAAGCAGCTAGCCAGACTGGGACCACGTAGCACCCATGGTAAGTCCCTGGTTGAATTGAAGCCAAAAAATATCAAGGCTATCACAGAGAACACTGGTCAAGCCAGGAGAATGAAGGACTTGCTAGCTACAAATAAGAAAAAAAAAAAAAGACTCCTTTCATTTCTTGGGTGGTTTCAATCCCAGGCTATTAGTTCCATTCTAACTCTGTTACGTTATTTCTATTTGTGAATTATATATCAAAGTATTATCTGAGCTGATATTTAGTAGTACAAGTAAGCAATTCACCAGTGCCATGGTGACCAACATTTAAATTCTGATGTACACATTTTTAAGGCAGAAAGTACATTGTGGAAGAAATGGATGACTTTGTCACGAAACGGGTTTAGAAGTAAGAATGGCCATCAATAGCTTTTGGACAAATATGGTAAAAAGTGAAGGCAAAACAGTACTGTATCAGGGAACCTATTTCATGCTTTGAAAATTATGTTGAGAAAATTAATAAATGGAACAATTTTCAGAAGGGAATCGGGGGAAATGCAGGATTTAAAATATGTCACTGCAGCATATTTGCTCCGTAGCAAAAAATTTGAAAAATCTACTGACAGTCACCAGCTTTAGTTCTGTAAGTACCTCAAGGCACTTGGGAAGTGAAGTGTTCCTTTGCAAAAGGCACCAAAAGTGGATTTGTTTGATAAAACGTGAGATTTGGATCTGTGGACTAACGAGGTCAGATAGCGTGTGCTAATTAGAAGTTGAATGAACAAAACAGCGAAGATGAATTTTTATTAATTTTCATGGCAAAAAGCTGTCCAAGAGAAGCGTTTTACTTTAGCTGTTTTCATTCCATTTCTAGGAGTTTCTATCTCGAAAGCTCTCTTGATAAGCAGAAGTTGTCTGTAAACTTAAACACCAAATCTGAGATGGTGAAGTGGGAGACAGATGAGCAGTCAGCAGCTGATATATTACTTGTGGGGGAGATGGGTCCTCTCAGGGCTCTCAGTTGTGCGAATGTGGGGTTAAAGGAGCAAAGCTTGTGGATTCAGTCCCCAAAGAGCTAATCCACTTTGCAAGGGAATAAATAATCTCCTGGAGTTCATGTACCTACTGTCTCTTCAAACTTCTTGAAATCAAATTCATAGATGGGTGGAGAGAGGAGAAGGAGGGTAGGTAACTGAGAACTCCTGGAAAAGCGACTCAAGTTATATTTACTGATTACTAGAGTCAACTTCAAATGAAAAAATATTTATGGCTGATCATTTGTTAACCCCACCCGTGCATATGTTAAAGGGACTTAATCCTACCAGCAGTGTCCTTTAAAATTCCTTAACTTGGAGATTTTTCATATGGTGTTGAAATAACATAGGTCTTTGTGATTATGCCATCCTGAAAAATCCCAGAGTAACAGAAGGCAAAGACTGCAGATGGAAAAATGTAAAGAAAAAAAAATCCAATTGTGACACTGTCATTATAGCAGTACTTAAATCGCATCTATCTATCAAAACTTTCACCTTCATATCTCACGTGTAGACACTAGAGATGAATGAAATTCAAGAAATAATCCACTATGGAATTTGCTCATCCCGAAATGATCTCTGGGAGCCTGTTTTTAAATGACTTCTTTCTAATTTCTCTTTAGAGCACTAATTCCTCTTGTTCCTATGAAATCACTTGATGGATATTATCTGACAGTATGTTGGTGTCAGAAGTCTTCCAAGAACTACTTAACATCTGGTTCCAAATAACTGTTTTGGGTGTAGACAGTTCAGTCAACTGCATAGCTTCACCATCAGACAGTACATTTTGATCCTGGTAGATCTTAAAGTCCGCCTTTAACCACAAGTTAAAGTCTGTGGTTTGACTCCTACAGAATTTAATTTTATCTATACCCTACAATTTACAGCTTAATTGTACAGGGTCTGATATCTGCTAATTGCTTCAAGTGTGTTCACCTGCCTTTATGAAGACTGTCTTTCCAGGGCTTTGAGGGTGGAGGCCAAATCTTACACTTTGTGTGCTTTGTGGCTCCTAGTAAAGTATTTTGATCCTCAAGGTTCCCTAGGGGACAAAAGGCATATATATATATATATATATACATATATATGTGTGTGTGTGTGTGTGTGTGCGCGTGTATAAAGTCC
Source organism: Lepilemur ruficaudatus (assembly GCA_963574885.1). NCBI lineage: Eukaryota > Metazoa > Chordata > Mammalia > Primates > Lepilemuridae > Lepilemur > Lepilemur ruficaudatus. The sequence continues at coordinate 1,811 of CAUYRT010058496.1, read as the reverse complement.
ACAGTGACCATCGATTATTTTTTCTTCTTCAAAAAACACTTATACAATGCAGGTGTTTTACAAAAAGTAAGTTTATTTTCAAACCACTAATCCTATCATCCTGTCACTCCAATGGGAATATTTCATACCTCCTCTGGCAGAAAGATATGCAGCTCTTTTTTGAGCTACTCCTACTGAAAGGCAGATTTATCCGTTAGACTGTATTCAGCTGCCGGTAACAGAGTAGCCAGCTAGTCACACTGCAGAATCTAGATTCTGTTGACAAAGAAGGAGTCAGGTGTGTCTCTTAGGTTGGCCAACCAACTACCAGATCAGGGTACTTGCTTTAGTGATCAAAGTCATTCCTGTAGAAAAACTCAGATGATCGGCCTATGTACCTTCTGATATCGACTAAAATTTTAACTCCCTAGAATTTCATTCTGACTATCTGAACATCATGGAATGATTTTATTCTTTTTCCGCCAGAAAATTCTTCAAATATGTCTTTTTTTTTTCTCTGCCTCCCCAAGATCAAATGGAGATTAACACATTGACTTTATTTTTTTTGGTGTTTTGGAAAGTAATAATTATATATATTTATGACATACAACATGATGCTTTGATATATGTATACATCATGGAATGGCTGAATCAAGCTAATTACCATATACATTACCTCACATACTTATATATTTTGTTTGTTTGTTTTTATTTATTTTTTTATAGACCCTGTTATCTTCTATATTACATCTATAAATATACTGAAACATCTCTGGAAGGTTATATGCTAAAGCATCATAATGAATACTCCTAATTTACATATCATGCCTTTACTCCATTTTAAGTGTACAATTAAATGATTATTGGTAAATTTACCAAGTTGTACAGCTAAACCCTACAAGCCAGAAGGGACTGGATGCCTATCCTTAATCTTCTAAAACAAATATTTCTTAATAGTTTTATTGAGGTATAAATTATGTAACATAAAACTCACCTATCGTAAGTGTACAATTCAATGACTTTCAAAGATTTGTGCACACATCACCACAGGCCAGGTTTAGAACATTTCTATCACCCCAGAAAGTTTCTTGTGCCCGTCTGCAACCAGTCTCCACGTCCACCTCTCCTGCTTCCCGTCCCAAGCAAGCAACCATTGATCTGCTTTCTGGTTCTAAGATTTTTCTTTTCAGTGATTTTTTTTTAGCAGATGTGATTATACCACATGTACCATAGGTAGTTCTTTGTGTCTGGCTTGTTTCACTAGTATGTTTTGGAGGTTCATGAATGCATATATCAGTGATTCATTCCTTTTTATGGCTGAGTAGTGTTCCATTGTATGGGTACCATATTTTGTTTTCCCATTTAGCAAGTGGAGGATATTTGGATTACTTCCTATTTGGGGCTGTTATGAATAATATTGCTATGAATATTCATGTACAAGCCTTTGTGTGAACATGTTTTAAGTTCCCTTGGGTAAATTCCTAGGGGTAGACTTGCCAGGTTGTGTGGCAAGTCTAGATTTAACCTTTTCAGAAAACTCCAAATTGTTTTCCAAAGTGTGTATACCATTTTACATTCCCATAGCAATGTATCAGGGTTCAATGTACATACATTGTACATGTACATACAATGTACGAGGGCACAATGTATGAGGGTTTCTCTACATCCTCATCAACATCTGGTAATGTCTATTTTTTTTTTTTTTTTTTTTTGAGACAGAGTCTCACTCTGCTGCCCGGGCTAGAGTGAGTGCCGTGGCGTCAGCCTAGCTCACAGCAACCTCAAACTCCTGGGCTCAAGCGATCCTACTGCCTCAGCCTCCCGAGTAGCTG
>CAUYRT010058495.1:0-112522 GCA_963574885.1 Lepilemur ruficaudatus | reverse complement strand
TAATGGGGTTGTTTGTTTTTTTCTTACTGATTTCTTGAGTTCTTTATAAATTCTGGCCAATACCCCTTAATTGGATGTGTAGCTTGTGGATATCCTCCCCCATTCTGTAGGTTCTCTCTTTGCTCTGTTGATTGTTTCCTTAGCTGTGCAGAAGCTTTTTAGTTTAATTAAATCCCAGTTTATTAATTTTTGTTGTTGCCATGATTGCCCATTGGGGTCTTTTTCATAAATTCTTTGCCTAGGCCAATATCTAGGGGAGTTTAATTTACATTTTCCTCTAGAATTCTTATAGTTTGATTCTTTAGATCTAAGTCTTTTATCCATCTTAAATTAATTTTTGTGACTGGAGAGAGGTAGCAATCCTGTTTCATTCTTCTGCATGTGGCTATCCAAGTTTCCCAGCACCATTTATTTAATAGGGCTTCTTTTCCCCAGTGCACATTGTGGTCTGCTTTGTCAAAGATCAGTTGATTGTAGGTAGATGGTTTTATATCTGGGTTCTCTGTTCTGTTCCATTGGTCTATGCCTTTATTTTTGCACCAATATCATGTTATTTTGGTTATTATACCCTTGTAGTGTAGTTTGGAGTCTGGTAATATGATGCCTCCATTATTCAGGCATTCTGTTTCTTCCTGGTTGAGTCTTGCTTGGGAGGTTGTTCATTTCTTCTGTGTTGTCTAGTTTATGAGTGTAGAGATTTATGTAGTATTCATGGATGATGTTTTGTATTTCTCCATTATCAGTTGCAATGTCATTTCATTTCTGATTGAGCTTATTTGGGTCCTTTCTCTTCTGTTCTTGGTTAATTTAGCAAGAGGTCTGTTGATTTTGTTTAACTTTTCAAAGAACCAATGTTTAGTTTTGTTAATCCTTTGTATTTTTTTCCTCAATTCATTTAGTTTTGCTCTGACCTTCATCATTTTTTTTCTTCTGCTAGCTTTGAGTTTGGTTTGTTCTTCTTTTTCTAGTTCAATGACATGTGACAATAGGTTGTTAATTTGGGACCTTCTGTCTTTTTGATGTAAGCATTTAAGGCTATGAGTTTTCCCCTGAGGAATGCTTTTGCTATGTCCCAAATATTTTGATAGCTTGTGTCCCTTTTGTCATTCAGTTCAAAGAAGTTTTTGATGTTCATCTTAATTTTATTCTCGACCCAGTAATCATTCAGCAGCAGGTTGTTTAATTTCCATGACTTTGTGTAGGTTTGAGTGTTTCTCCTGTAGTTGACTTCTGGTTTTAATTACTGAGATCATGTAATATTTTTTCACCAATTGATATGATGATTATATTAATTTATCAATATATTTTTTCTAGGACAAATTCTTGCTGACAGAAGTATATTTTCTTTTGTTATACTATTGGATTTTAAAAATATTTTATTTAAAAATTTTTAATGTATATTCCTAAGTGATACTGGAAGGTGTTCATGGCGCAAGAGGTGTGGTTGGTCAATGCAGAGGCCATGTCCGGGGTCTGACTGTTTCACTTTTGGTGGAGCTTGGTTTTGAAGCAGGTGGGTGCTTAGGTGTCGTGGGATCCAGCCTGTATCTAACTTTTTAAGAGTTAAACCACACAATCCATTTGAAACATAGGACTGTGCCTAATAAGAAGTAAGTGCCCATGGTGCCTCCAACATGTGGTGGTGATGTTGAAACATAGTCCTGGTTATTTCCTTAGACTATTTTCTGAAAGTGGAATTACTGATGAAAAGATGTGACTGTTTCAAAGGTTTTTCATGGGCATTATCAAATTGCCCTTCTGGGATATTGTCAGTCAGCATTTGCAGCTGCCCAGCAGGAAAGGAGAATGCCTGTTTTACCTGAACATCTGCCAGTGCTGGGCAGTTATTTTAATTTTTGCCAATTTTGTGAGAAGTGCCAATTCATTGTTTTATTTTTCAATAATTTTATTACTGGTGAATTTAAATATATTTTATTTGTTTACTGATATTTTCATGGTTTTTTCCCCCACATTTCTTTTTCCTGACCTTTTCCATTTACGTGTTCATCTGTTTTTTTAGTGCACCTTAAGATTCGTTTTAATATTAGGAATAACTTTACCACTTAAGTTGCAAGTATTTTCCCCATAATGCTTTTTCAAATGTAGATCATGATACTATTTGACATATAAAAATTTAAAATATTTACATAATAAAAGATTTTAAATTTTTATGTAAGTTTGGAAAGACCTTCTCCACATCACGTATGTATGTATGTATGTATGTATTTTTACAGGAAATTCTTGTTTAAACTGTTGTTCATGTTGGATAATAATATGAGGTAGGCATTTCACAATTTTGTTTTAGTTAACCAGTTATCCAAACCCGCTGTACTGAATCTAGAATCTAAAATGCCATTTTATGATAAACAAGATTTTAATATATGTACATATATACTGTACAGCATATATAACATATATAGGTGCATTTCTAGGCTTTTTATGCATTTCTATTTTTTGTCTGTGCTTATACCAGTTACTATTGTATTGTAGCTTTATGTTTTAATAAATCGGAGTGCACATCCTCAATTCATTCCTTTTTGTTTGAAAATTTCTGGGCTATTCCTTCTTCTTATTTACTTAAAATAAATTTGTCAAGTTTAAAAAATCCAGATGGGATTTTGATTGCAATTGCTTTGAGTTGAAAAAATTGACATGTTTGTAGTAATAAAACTTCCCATCCACAAATATAGAGCTGTCTCCATTTAGTAAAATGCATTTTTTAATGTATCACAGTTAAGTTTTGTGGATTTCTTCATTTAATCCTGCATGTTTCTTGTTAAATATATTTCTAGGCATTTTGTATTTTTGTAGCCTCCATAAATAGGATTTTTTTTCCTACTATATTTCCTAACTGGGTATTGCTGATTGTTGATTAGATCTTTATTTGGTAACCAGACAGCTTTCTGAGTTTCCTTACTCATTCTGAATTCTTTTAGTCCTCTCTCGGGCTATTAAGATACATAATTATGTAGGCAAATAATATGTTTCAGATTCTTACGTGTAGATTACCTCTTATATTTGTTTCCTGTCTTATTGCATTGGTTAGAAGTTCTAAGTGATATTAAAATAATGATTTTGGACATCAGGCTTGAATTTTTAATGGTGACATTTTATGTGCTGTGGAACTTGGGTGGGTGGGTGGTCATAGTTGTGCTGTGGGATTATGCGTTTTCCAAAGGCTTCTCAAATCCTTATGTCTGTTCGTTTGTGTGGCTGTGTACCCACTCTCCAGCCTCTACCACTGTGGAAGTAAAAGATAAAGAATGAGAATGTGTCTCTGTAGGGGCGTGGGCTGCATGGTGGAGGTCATAGAGGGGAACACACCGCCCTGGGTTTTGCTGCATCTTCCTCGGCAAGCTCATTCCACACATTGCAGCAGGGTTAGCAAGGGACACTAAACCTCCAATCCCGCGAATTTAGTCAGTCTCTCTTTCTACTCTAGAAACCTGTAAACATCTCTTCTGTCTTCTGTATTTTCTCCCCAACACCCCCTCCCCACCTCCTGCACCCACACGGGGAAGAACCCTAACAAAGGCAATTGGTGACATCGCTCCAAAGTCTTTTCACCCTGAGCATCCACGTGACTCAGCTTCACTCTGAGCAGACTTGGGCCGCTCTGTTGGGATAACCAGATTAGCATCTCTGGGTAATTGGACTGTCTTTGGCCTGTACGTAGCTGGGAGGTCACAGGTGTGGGGCTTCTGTCTCTGGGGAGTTTTCCTTGATGGGTAGGGAGCGAGGCAGTGATCTCCCTGCGTGTCTGGTTGGGAGTGCCTGTGACTCACTCCAGGCCCACGTCCTGCCCCCGAGCTCTGAGCTGGCGCTCCTTGTTCTGTGGGCTGGTGTGGGTGGTGATGTGGGTGGCAGAGTGGCACAAAGCCAGCATGCTCCCTGGAGGCAGGCCGGATCTCTTCTGGTGTGCTACGTGCTGCCTGGGACGGCTGGTACCTAGCCGCTCTGTGCATCTATCGTGCTGGGGTTTAACTCTTGATGTTTTTGTCCTATGATGCCTTCTCCAAATCCTTCCTCCACCCCCAACCCCAATGACGTTCCTTTCTCCAGCTGTTGCATCTCTCCAGGTTTAATTGTGATAAAATACATGTAACATAAAATTTACCTTCTTAACCATTTTTGTAAGTGTATCCACTTGGTGGCTTAAGTATTCCATTGATGTGCAAACCATCACTTCCATCCAGCCACAGAACTCTTTTCATCTTGCAAAACTGAATCTCTGTCCCCATTAAACGCTGACTCCATGTTCCCCGTCCCCCACCCCCTGGCAGTCACCATCCTACTTTCTGTCTCTATGAGATGGACTGCCGTAGGGACCTCAGGTAAGTGGAATCATGCAGTATTTTTGTGACTGGCCTATTCCATTCAGCATAGTGTCCTCAAGGTTCATCCCTGTTGTAGCTTATGTCACAATTTTCTTCCTCTTTAAGGCTGAATAATATTCCATTATATGTATAGACCACATTTAGTTTATTCACTTCATGTGTTGGAAAATTGGGCTGCTTTGATGTCGTGGCTATTGCAAAATAATCCTCTGATCTTTTGTAGCTGCTAATAGTAGTGGTCACGGCAGCTAGCACTTTTTACAGAGTTCATCTCTATGGATTTTCACAGGAATTTAAAAATTGCCTCTATCTTCATCGCCATTTTATAGATGAGGAAACTGAGGCTTGGAGATGTTAAGTAATTTGCCCAAAGTTACCTTTTTTTTTTTAAATAAACAACTTCAGTGAGATACACCACACAATTCAAAGTGTAAAAGTCAGTGGTTTTTAATATATTCACAGAGTTGTGCAACATCACCACCATTAATTTTAGAACATTTTTATCACCTCAAAAGGAAATCGCGTACCCTTTAGCCATCACTGCCGTGTCCCTGCGTCCCCACCCCAGCCCTGGCCACCACTAATCTGCTTCCTATCTCCGTAGATTTGCCTGTTCCGGACTTTCGTATACATCGAATCGTACAGTGTGTAGTCTTTTGTGTCCGACTTTTCCCACTGAGCATAATGTTTTCAAGTTCATCCAAGTTGTAGCATGTCGCATCAGTGCCGTTTCTTTTTATGGCCCCGAGTTACTTTCGGAACCCCAGAAGTCTGGATCAGACTCCCCGCATTCAACCCCCTGCCGTCTCGCCTTTCCCCTCGCAGGCTGCAGACAACTGTGTTTTCTCGAAGGGGTATCCTCTCAGCTCCCCCTCTCAGCGCAAGACTGGGGTTCAGTTTTGCTCCTCTGCTGCCCGCTGTTGTGTGGCACTTAATAAAGGCTTAGTCAATTAAAAGATAATAACTTAACAATAAGCGCTTGGTTTGCAGAGTGTCATGTGTTGGACAGTGTTGCAGACTAAACTCACGCGAAGGGTTGGGGTCTTAGTGTTCTGTGCACGATGGTTACATGTCATGTGTTGCCATTAGAAATGAGAACAGACAAATGAGAAAATGGTTATCAAAGGGCTGCTCTGAAACGGTGTGAATTATAAATGTTCTGCTGGTGTGGACATGTCACCATTTGCAGTTAGGTTGAGGAGCTGATGAACAGCCCGCAAGACGGAGGTTTGCACACTCTGCCCCTGGTTCTGTGGCCAGTGGTGACAGCTGGGGCCTCCACAGTCCCCAGGTCACTGTCCTACGTCATAAAGGGCTGGTGACTGAGGGTGAGCTGGGCGGGTGACTGTTAGTACAGTGGACAGAGCCGACTGCGGTGAGGCGTGAGTCCCCTGAGCGAGCTACTAAGTGCAGACCCAAGGGTCCAGGATTCCAAAGTCCCTGCTTTCTCCTGCTCTCTCTGGCTGTCGCTGTGGACAGGTCATGTGGGAGACTGGCCAGGGTCAAATGCCTTCTCCAAAAGTGGGAACCGATTGCAGCTCCCTGACTGGCTTAGGTTTCTTTTGGAGACACTATACAAAGGCAAGAGATGGCCCAAAAGCAGTGCTGTGGCTTCAGAGCACTCTGTAGGGAGTCCAGGGATTATTTCTCTGAGATCCCTGAGAAAAAAAAGTCTCTGTGCAAAAATTCCCAGTACTCTTCTGGACCAGACCCCCACAGCTCTAGCTGGAGCCTGGGGCAATCCTTTGTGGGGGGGTGGTCTGTGATGCTTCTGGGAATTCCCTTGCTTACCCCCAGCCAGGTCACTGGCGCCTTATATTATCAAACATGGGACAGTCACCATCACTCCCATTTAGTGGTCAGGGCCTCTTCCGTGCCCGGTGTGGAGCTGAGTGCTTTGCATGAATTATTTCTGACCATGCCATGGTCATTATTAACCTCAATTTACAGATGAGGAAATTGATGCATAGAGAGGGGAAAAAACTTGTGAAACTCTGTAAGGATCTGACTCAGACTGTATTTTGTTTATTTTTCTCAGAAATATTTTTGAAAGTATATGGAAAGACTCACCATAATGCAGAGTACAGGCAATATAAATTTTCTCTGTGGCTTATTGACACGTTCGGCATGTCAGACACCGTCGGTATTCTTGGTTGCCAAGCCTCTCGGCTTTGTGGCATATCTCAGTCTGTCTGCTGGTTTCATTGGGGTCTCTCTTTCTGCCGCTATTTCGTGTTCTTTTGTAGAGTTCTTGCGCTTGGTGATGGATGGAAGGTGAGCAAGTGCCATGGCTGGGAGAACCGACCAGTGTCAAGAAAGGGGATTGAGTTGGCTGATGGATGCAAGTTTGTGGTGACCTGAGGCAGAGGCACCTTCATCGAATTGGTGAAGGAAACAGGAGAAGCTCAGCGCCCCGGTTCCCAAGTCTTTGAATGGAGGGGCGTCAACAGTGTCACTGTAGCCTTCAGGACACATGACTGACAATGGTTGGGCCATATCGTGGTGGCAGGTCCATCATGACTTGAAGAAACTGTAGCCCTGGGTTACAAAATTGGGAACTAGTTTTGAAGGGAATGTGCTCTAGCATACGGCAGTGATTCATTAACACCTCCATTTCCTGGGCTACATCCCCAAACTTAAGTGGGTATGTCTGTACCCCCAGGACCCAACACAATGCCTTTCACACAGTGGGTGCTTATGCAGTAAACTTCATTGCATAAATGAGTCCAAGCCCCATGCCTTTAATTGCCGAGGAGGCTGACTCCCTAGGAGAAGTACTCCCTCTTAGCTCCTTTCTCAAACCTACTTCCCTTTTCCAAGTTTCTGTCCAGTTGCTTTCTACCTAGATGTCCTCTAGTGACAGCTACTGTAGATCCAGTGTGTCTGGTTTCCAACTCTGCCTTCCCCCTCCATGCATCTATCCCTAGCATTCCCTTGTCTTCTTGGCCCACATCTTAACTATCTCAACCCCATGCCCAAGTAAAATGCTCCTCAGAAACTCTATGGTGTGGACACAAAGGTGACCATGACCTTGAAGTTCTACTCCATGTAGCCTGGCTACCGTGGTTCTCACTTGAAAGCTCACCCCCTCCCCATAATCCATAACATGCACCAAGACTTGTATGTTGGCCAGGTAAGGTCTCGAGGTAACACTAGAGAATACTGAGGTATTCTCAAGGTAACACTCGGAAATACTGAGCTTCGGGTGATGGGACTTCCTAATATAGTCTACCAGAGGATAACTGTTGTGACATGTCCTCCTGGGTATCTAAATGAGGCATGGGGGTTTGGTATTATTAAAGTTCATTGACTTTACCTTTGTTTATCTGTTGCCCTTTTTCCTGGCAATAATTAGGTAGCAAAGCCAGTCTCCCATTCAGAACAAGTTCTGAGAGACCTTGTATGTCTTGTCATCAGGAATGGATTTAATCCTACTGGGGAGTCATTTGCAGAGTTTAAAGAGGGGGATAAGACAATAAGATATATAGTTTAGAAAGCTCAGCCCAACTTCTGACTACCGATGAGATTGGAGGAGAAAAACTGAAGGCAGAAAATTAGGAGCCATTGCAGTAGTTCTGGTCAAAGGTACTCATTGGGTGTGTGATCTGCTAGGAGAGCTTCTAAAATTCTTGACAAATGCACTACTGCATTACTTTATCTTCAGAACACCTAAGGGAAGTCTGCTTTGTGGTGACAACTGCTCTTCTTGAGTTTATTGACGAAGCACTGGGGAAAGGCACATCCACGATGCTCCATTTCCTCTTGCTCAGATGGGCATTTCTCCATCTTGGCATAGTGCTGATGTCCCCAGAGAGACGGGAGTTTAGAAACTGCCACTTCCCAGTGGATGTGAAGAGAGGGCACAAATGCCTTCAAGGAAGTTGCCATAAACCTGTCCAGGGAGCCTTGGAGAATGTCCAGAATTTTCAACATTTTTGGAATGTTGGAATTAGGGCAAAGCCATTGCATAGCCTAAATGGCATTATGAAACTATTCAGAGTGCTTCTGGCAGATATAGAAAATGATTCTCCACTCATTCCATCCCTGCCCACTCCTGAGCCAACTGCAAGTTGGCCCCTTTGAGGTTCTTGGGGTAGCTTAAAATACGCACAGCAGAGATTCTGGCATACTATTAAGAGTTTTTTAACAACGGATTTTATGAATCGAACTTTCTCAGTCTCTTCCTAACTCCATATTCCTCCTAGTAAACTGCCTTAACCCCTCCCATAAGCGACATAAGTTGTATAGGGTTGTGGGGTAGAAATGGTTGTAGGAAGAACATTGTCAGGAGGTGTAGGATACGTTGGCTTGTTGCTACAACCTTCACCCTTTTCTGTGGGTGAATCTGTTTTGTTCAATGGCCTTATCACATCTTTAGTAGGTTATAACACCTCTAGGCAGGCAGCACAATTAAAAAAATAGGCACGTATGTCTGTGTTTTCCATTCCTCAGCATTCCCAGTTTGGCCCTTGTTTAGGGGGGGTCTATAACCAATCCAGAGAAAAATGTGTGGACCTCAGTAGAGTTTAGTTTAGTTTTTTTGAGAACAAATGGAACAAGAGGAAGCCCTTACACCGCACTCTGGCGATTCAAGTTATGTTCCAATCTTACCCGATGTCCTGATTTTCAGACTTCCTTCTAAAGATTTTCATACATTAAGTTACTTAGTTATTTTAGGTATTTTAAGTATTTTATTCATTTTTTTGGGTAGAGTAAAACACACTCGTGGTACAAAATGCAAAAGGAGCAAAAAGGTAAATAGGGAAAGTAGTTTCCCTCCGAAATCTCCCAGACATGGCTACGGTTAGTTACCAACTTCATAAACATCCTTCAAAGATATTCTGTGCATATTCAAGCTTATGTGATTATAGAAAGGGACCTTTTCCTGTTTAGGGAGACTTGTGTTTTTTTCTCTGTGTTGCAGCCTGTGGAGATCAGAAGGCTCTTGTCAAAATGTTGATTAAAAGTGGCTCCAAACCTGAGTGTCACTTCTCTTGTAAGAAACATACCGTATTTTACCAAATCTGAGATACTGTCAATGATAAGAGGCTCCGCTAAGACAGAAACCAACATGCAGCCAATTAAACTGCAATACTCCCTTGACTGTAATGAAATATGTCCTAACTTCAGAGATGTTAAAATGTGAAAGAAATAGTCTCAGCATTAGTGAAATATGGTTCTTTCTGTTTTCATTATTCCGTCCCATCCACACACTGTCACCATTACGAATCTCATCAATAAAAGCGATGGCTCTAGTGATTTGCATTAAGCCTGTCTGTTTATTCTGGAGAGAAAAGTGCTGTGAATACAGAGCCTTGCACTATCTGGCCAGAAAATGTCAAACCTGCTCCAATCTGTACTGATTTTCCTCTGTTACCCTGGATCCCCTTCCCCATTAGTTTGGGGATTCTCTGCCTTTTTCAGCTGTGCTGCATCTCATATGTGCTGCGTTCCAAGTATTCTCTTTCTGATTTACACTCTTGTTGTGGTGGAGCACATCCCCAAGTAGATTTTTGAGGAAGGTGGATGGAAAGTTATGATTTTTAGATTTTTGCATTTCTAAAAATGTCTTTATTCTACTTTCCCACTTGATCAATAATTTGGCTAAGTAGAGAATTCTAGGTTGGGAATCATTTTCATTAATATATTTTGAAAGCATTGCTCTATTTCTTCTAGTGTTCAGTGTTGCTGTTGAAAAATTGGAAGCCATTATGATTCTTGGTCCTTTGGATGTAAAACTTTATTTTCTCCAGAAGATACCGGAATTTTATCTTTGAAATCCAGTTTTGAATTTTTTATAGGAAGGTGCGCTTGTTCATTATGTGGGATACCTGGTAGGCTCTTTGAATCTGGAAACTATATTCTTTGTTGTAGGAATTTTCCAGAATTAATTTCTTCCCTTTTGGTTTCTCTGTTCTCACTTTCTTATCCTCTTTCTTATATTCCTTCTGATTGTGTTATTGTCTTATATTTCAGAAGCTGTTCCTATATTCATCTTCTGTCATGCAGCCTTGCTAAATTAATATATTAGTTTTAGTAGCCTTTTTTTTTAAGTGCTCAATCTAATTTTATCTCCATAGACAAGCATGTCTCTTGGGAATAAAACCAGTTTTGCCTCTTGGTTTCCAACCTGGATGTCATTTATTTCTTTTTCATGCCTGATTGTATTGGATAGAACCTCCAGTAAATGTCAAATAGAGGTGGTAAGAGAAGACACCTTCTGTTGTTACTGATTTAGGGGGCAACAGTTCTTTCACTATTCAATGTGATGCTAGCTGTAGGTTTTTTGTAGATGCATTTCTATTCCTGATTGGTTGAAATTTAAAAACGGAGAGTGGATGTTCAATTTTGTCAAATGTTTTTATGCCTCTGTTGAGTTAGTTGTATGGTTTTTAAAAATTTTGTTGATATGGTAAATTACATTGATTTTTTTTTTCAAAAGTTAAACCAGCCTTGCATTCTTGGGATAAATTCCACTTCATCATGATGTGTACAATCCTTCTTATATATTGTTGGATTGTATTTGCTAAAATTCTTTGTAGAATTTTTGCATTAATGTATAGGATAGATATTGGTTTGTAGTTAATTTTCTTTTCTTATAATATCTTTGTCTGGTTTTGGTGGTAAGGTAAAGTTGCTCTCGTAGAATGAGTTGGGAAGTATTCTCTTCAGTTTTCTGGAAGAATTTGTGTAGATTTTTTTTGTATGTTTGATGTAACTCACAAGTGAAGTTTTTCTTGTGGAAAGATTTTAAACTACAAATCCAATTTATTTAATAGATACAGTGCCATTTAGGCTGTCTGTTTATTAAGGGTCTTGAGTGAGGCTTGCCTTCGTGTCACTTTAGGAATTTATTTATCTGTGTACTTCCGTTACACAGATGTTGTGAGGTGTTTCATGGTGTCCCATGTTTCTCTAAGGCTCAGTTCATTTTTCTTTATTCTTTTTTCCTCTTGATTCTTCAGATTGCATAATCTCTATTGACTTACCTTTAAGTTCACTGATTCTTCCTTCTACCAACTCAAATCTGTTGAATCTATTATTAAGCCCTGCTAGTGATTTTTTTTTTCCAGTTTAGTTATTATACTTTTCAACCCCAAGATATCCATTTGGTTCTTTTTAAAAAAATTTTTATCTCTTTATTGTTATTTTCTATTTGATGTGTCATAATCATCATACTTTTCTTTCATTCTTTCAACATGGTTTCCGTTAGTTCTTGGAGCATATTTTTAATGGCTGTTTTGAAGTCTTTGTCTGCTAAGTTCAATATCTGGGCCCCCTCAAAGATGATTTCTATTGATTGCTTTTGACCACTGTGTGTTGGTCACACCTTCCTGTTTCTTCTCATGTGTCATAACTTTCAGTTGAAAATTGGACATGTTAGAGAAGGTTATTAGAGCAAGTCTGGATCCTGATTCCCACTCCCTCTACCCCCAGCCATGGCTTGTTGCCTCTGTTTGGTCATTTGTTTGTTTATTGATTGTGTTGAACGAATTCTGTAAAGTCTTATTTTCCCTGCGGTGTGCAGCTTCGGATGTTCTTGCTAGGTTTTTCCCCTGTGTTTTTACCTTTTAGCCTGGATTGCCAGGATAACACATGGCAATTTGCCGGTCGTGTCTTGCTAGCCTTCTCTGGCCTATGACTGTTTCTCAGATGTACCCCATTTCTGCCACCCTTGACAGTTTCAAGGAGCACTGGGCCAGGTGTTCTGGAGAAAGTCCCTCAATTTGGGTCTGTCTGATGTTTTTCTCACAGTGAGATTGGGTTCTGGGTTCTGGGGAAGAAGAAGACCCCAGAGGTAAAGTGCCATTTTCATGTCATCATATCAAGGGCACGTGCTCTTGACATGGCTTATCACAGATGTTGTTAACCTTGATCGCCTGGCTGGGGTAGTATCTGTCCAGGGTCTCCCCTGTAGAGTTACTTCCTGCCCCGCCCTGCCACGCACATTTTATATATTCCATGCTTCAACCCTAGAATCAGACATTTCCCTGAGAAGCCCTTGTTCCTTTAATTGGAGAATGATATTAGAACCAAAGTCTGAATGTTAGGCATTATTAATGCACTTTTTTTCCTTTTTGCTTAAGCCAAAAAGTAGTTGCAGTTTAATGGGGAAAGAAGCCTCAGCTGGTCTTGCATTCAATAAATACCTATTGACTGCCAAGTTTTGTCCTTGGGATAAAATTTTGAGTTATTTAAAACTTGCTCTAAATAGAATTTCACATTTTTACCCATAGTAATTAGAAATCCATTTATAATTTAATCTTATTTTAGTAAAGGGTTATACTTAAATTGGAGTAGGATCATACAGTTATTGTTTATTGTGCTAAAATCAATGTCTTTATTTTACAAACTCCTTCATTTTATTGCCGCGTTTAAAAACAAATGATTTTTCTTGGGAGAAAACATATGGATGCATATTGATTTGAGTCACTAAATGTTGGTCAAATAATTTTTCAGTGTTTACAAAGAAACTTTCAAATATACACAAATCTAGAGACTCTTATTTCCAATCTCTCAGGAATCCATCACTGTGCTCCGGCTGTTTGAATTCATGGCCAATCTTATTTCATCTAAGCCTGACATTTTTTTCTAGATTAGCAAATCATTTTGAACTTAAAATATTTGTCACTGCTTTTCTGACTCAGACATACATAATGGAAGAAGCTTAAATCAATTCCGAGGAACGTTTAACAGTTGGCCTTTTAAAGAGCAAGTGAGTGACTAATTGTCATCCCACTTGAGAAGAGGAAGACTTCACGTCCCAGTGTATTAGAAGCTTGTGGGCTGAATGACACCCAGAACATTTGTAACAAGTGAGAATGTGAAAAAAAATGGGAATTTACTCCTTGGGGTAATAGAATTCAGATTCCACTCTTACCGAATAGCAGGGAGCGTGATCGTCACTAAAGCGTGTCTCTCACGCTGGGATTGGCTGGATTTCAGGAGCAACATATGCCAAGTATTTTTCAGTTCAGTCTGGGTTAGGTTTTCTCAGGTCGATCAAACATGCCCCTTGCCAGAATTTCTTTTGCACTGATGGAACTTCTGTGTCTGGTTTGGGCTATAAGAATTGACTATAGTTCTTAGACATGAAAATGAGAATTTGAAATGTGTAGACTGAGATTCGCAGACTAGGATGAGATTTGTGGACCCAGTCATTCAAGGAATCTATCTTGGGCACCTGGTGTGGGCCAGGTGCTATGCCACGGTGCAGCGGTCAACAGGGCGGACGTGGACCGAGCTACGTGGGGCTTGTGGTCTAGGGGTGAAAGTGGACGGTTACCATGAATCACACAGATCACTAACTACAATTGTGAGAAGTGTTGTAAAGGGATAGAGGAGAGTGCTGAAACACAGGGGTCCCTAATGTTGTCTAGGATGTCAGGGGAGGTGCTCTGGGAAAGTGACATTGAACTAAGACCTAAAGGGTGAATAGGAGTTGGTGAGACAAAGCATGCGTGTGTGTTGGGGGCAAGCGTGTGGGGGTCTGGAGTGTTCCAGCCCAAGCGAGCAGCACCCACAAAGGCTCTGCAGCGGGAAGGAGCTGAACGAGTCCTAGGCAGCTGCCCTGGAGTGTGGTCCAGGAGTGGGCAAGTGGGCGGCGTAATGAGAAGCTTGGATTTTACTCTTAGCACGGCGGGCACACACCGAAGGGTTTAAGGACAGGGCCTTACAGAGCTGGCTTTACAGCCTCAAAGATCACCTGGCCACCATGTGAAGAGTGCATTGGTCTCAGGGAGCTGCAGCAAAGGTCTGGGTGAGAGCTTTTGCGACTTGGCCGTGCCGAGAAGAGGGAGGATTGGAGATCCGACTCGCAGAGCTTTAATGTCATGGCTTTCTAACTCTTTTTGAGTGTGACTTACTAAATGAAATGTATGTTGCACCATGGGCCTAGTACACAAATGGTGTATGTGTATATGAAACAAACGCTTCACAAAGCAATACTTTACGACAGGCAAGGCACACTGACAAGTTTCACGGTATGCCGTGTGTGTCATGTGTGTTCTGTGCTCCAGGTGGGTGGACAGTGTTATGGGACTGTATGAACCGCAGTAAATCTGGAACTTCACCGTTTTCATCCTGCATGAAGTAGAGTTGCTCCAAAGATTTAGGGATTTGTTCTTTAGAGAGAGAACCCTGATGGCACAGAAAAAAGAGCCATGTGACGGGAACTGTTAAGATGTACATCATTTCTCTCATTCTTCTCTTCCTTCTCCTGCTCCTCCTCTTCCGTTTCCGCATCTTCTTCAGCAGGGGGTGGCAAACTTTTGCTGAAAAGGGCCCGAGAGTAAGTATTTTCAGCTTTTTGGCCATGCCATTTGGTCCCTGCCTCCGCTACTCAGTCCTGAGGTTGTGAAAGTAGCCGCAGATTATACGTGAGCGGTCAGGCAGGCTGTGTTCTCAGTAAAACTTGATTTGCTGAAACAGCTGGCAGGCTGGATTCGGCTGTGGGCTGTGGTTTGCTGACCCCGTCCCGAGGAGCAGACGGCACCGTCCTGTGGGATCAATATCTCATTGAATGAGACCGGGGTGCCGGAGGGATGGTGTCTTTCCTACCTGATCCTCCCAGGGTGGTCCCAGCACCTGGACTGTGTTGGCTCTTGGGCGGTGGGTGTGGCACTCGGAGGGCTTGTGTCCGGAGACCCCGGACTCGGAACCAGCCAGAGTTAAGGCTCCTGTCTCGCAGCTGCAGGTTCCGCCACAGGCAGAATGCAAACTGTGAGTTGAACGTGCGGCTCAGGTCCTCAGCATGGTGAAGCTGCACTTGGTGCCAGGCCAGGGATTGATCGATACGGCCCTTCTGGGCAGAGCTCCCTGTGTAGGGGCCGCACATCCATGAATGCAGCCTCTGTGCCGAGAGGAGCAGCTCCCGAGAGGAGGCGGCTTGAGATGGCTTCTTGGGGCTGTTCTTCCTCTCTCCAGGAATTCCTGGCCCTCAACCACACACCTAAGTGCACTTGGAAGCAAGCGGCTGGCCTGAGCAGGTGCCTAAATGGGTATGTGTGCACAGGGCTCGGACCGGAGAGGTGCAAAGTGCCCTGCTGAGCCTGGCAGCTCACCTTTGCCCTGCAGCAGGGCGGGGTCTCGGCCCTCGGCCCTTCTGTACCTCTCTCATACTCTGCTTTTGCCTTCCCTTCTGCTCTGCTCGTGGAAATCCTCTGTGTTCTCTAAAGCTCAAGTCCCGAGTCTTTTCCTCAGTGGAGACCGAATCCCCCAGTCAAGAGTAATTTCCTTTCTTGTAGACTCCCTCAGGGTGACAGGTATGCTAATGAGTCTGCCTTCTGCAGTGGATGATAAAATTTTAGAGTGCATTATCTTTGTTTTATCCATCCTTGAATTCCAGCTCCTAGGATATAGAGAGAACTTGGTATATTGGAGAGCCAGCATGGTGTTTTAGAAAGGGTGTAGGCTTTAGATGTCTGCCAATTACTTCCTCTGTAACTTTGGGCAAGTTTGACTTTCTTTTTTTTTTTTGAGACAGAGTCTCACTCTGTTGCCCAGGCTAGAGTGCCGTGGCGTCAGCCTGGCTCACAGCAACCTCAAACTCCTGGGCTCAAGCAGTCCTTCTGCCTCAGCCTCCCGAGGAGCTGGGACTACAGACATGCGCCACCATGCCCGGCTCATTTTTTCTATATATTTTTAGTTGACCAATTAATTTCTTTAGTAGAGACGGGGTCTCGCTCTTGCTCAGGCTGGTTTCAAACTCCTGACCTTGAGCGGTCCTCCCGCCTCAGCCTCCCAGAGTGCTAGGATTACAGGCGTGAGCCACCGCGCCTGGCCAAGTTTGACTTTCTTGAGCCTCAGTTTTCTGATCTGTAAAATGGGCCTACTAAGACTACTAAAACCAATCTTAGATATGTTCTGAGGATTATAGATACAATATACATTAAGCCTGTGTACCCATTCCATTGTTGATGACTTTGCCGTTTTGGCTTGATAAAGTATCTTATGAAAAGGAGCTGAGAATCACTGGGGAGGTTAGGCTGAGTCCCCGGGGTACATCTCAGGACTTAGCATGGCATTTGCTGTCACTGACTCTAAGGCAACATTGAATATAAGATGCACTTTTAGTTTATGTACCTCTAGACAATAGAGTCACCTGGGGAGCTTTCACATATCTGAGGCCAAGCCATGCTCTAGACCAGGATCATCAGTAATCTGGGGTTTGGACATTGGTTTTATTCATTCATTCATTTTTTTTTTTTTTATCATCATTTTAAAAACTTCCCAGGTGATACTATTGTGCGGCCAAGATTAAGAACCATCGCACTAAAAGAGACACCACTGTCCGTTATGTGATGACTCAGTGCTTCCTCCTCACTGGGGATTATTAGTTTAATTTGTTTATGGAGCCCTTTTGGATGTCACCTCAGCTCCTGAGGAGTTTCCTGACCACTTCCTTGTCAAAGAAGGATCTCTCCTGGGAATGGTGTAGGAGCCGACAGACACCACAACTGAGTGGTGGCCGGGATTTTGCTCTGCCTGGGGGTACAGTGCCGGAGTTTGCAAACCAGCAGCTCCTGGGCTCGGGTTCAGTGGGTCAGGGAGAGACATACAGGGCAAGGGACTGTGGGGAATGCGTGGCTCCAGGACAGGGGTGGGGGCCGTGAGGGAGGGGGCCAGTGTAAGGCACCTTTGATTTCCATCCCGATGGCAGAGATGATAAAATGGGATCTCGTGTGTCCTGGAGAATCAGTGGAATATGGCGGATCACATCCCCGATGCTAAATCTGCCTAGAAGGAGGTGGTCACCAGTGGCTCAGCTTTGCAAAGGATGCCTGGGCTTGTGTTTCACTCTTGGGGTGGTGAGTATGATAATGTGTCCCCTGGAGGACACCGTTCTGCTACCCAAACCTGCTCAGAGCTCAGGCTTGTGAATCAGTCCCATTTTGAATCCAGGCCCCAGGATGTATTATTAGCCGCATGACTTTAGGCAAACCCTTTAGCTCTTCTGGGCCTCAGTTTTCTCACCTGTCAAGTGGGAACGATAGCAGTAGCAACCTCAGAGGCCTGTTAGGAGGATTACATGAATGACTGGGGGTGGTGTGTTTGGCATGTGCCCCGCACACAGCAAACACCCTGCAGAAAAAAGCAGCGATTGATTTCTTAGCACTCTTGTTCTCCCGGCGCTTGTTCTTAGTAGCACTGTGATTTATTGTACTCCTGGTGTTGGCAAAGCACTGGGGACACTGAGAAGGAAGGCCCCAACCGCCTGGGAGGAGGTGACGTTTTCCGGGGCTTGGTGGAAGTGTGTTCGCTGTGTTTGGGGTCTCTTCAGGATGAGCACATTATTTTCTCTGTGTAGCCACTTCCTCATAATGATATGATGTGGGTTCTCTTTGGTTATTTTAGTCTGTTCTCTTATTTAAGACAAGTTACCCCACTTGTGACTCTAAAGAAAGCCTTTCAGCAACCACACATGCTCAATTTCTGAAGCAGTTGGCTCTCAGGGTTTATTTTTAAACCAGAGACAACATTACAAGTGGTGGCTAGGTCCCCAGCCAGCCCCCTGAAGTCTTCAATCGCTAATGCTCCTGAACGGGAGCAGAAATGGGTAGCGTATCCGCTGCACCCTACCCTCACTTCCACATGGGGCCAAGAGGAAAATGCATCCTGAATCCCAGGAAGAAACGCCAGGGACATGTTTTCCCAGCAGTGACATCTCTTTCAGAAGCCACGTTGAAGGGATGGGTGGGGTAAGCGCTTCTGGGCAAAACTCCCCCCACATTTAAAGAGCTGTCAGTAGAGGACAATGTTCCTTGCTCCTGGAGAAGAGCACACGTTAATTTCCAGAGGATTTCCTGGTGGGATCCACCGACAGGGATGACAGAGGCGTTTATGTGGCCAGGTTCCCTTGCAGTGCCTGATTATCGGACACTGAGTGGTGACTGTTTACGGTCATGGCAGGGATTGGCATCAGATCCGCATGGGCAAACCCTGTGCCGGGATTTTGTCTCCTTGCTTCATTGGTGTTCTGGCATTTGGAGTTCAGGTGACTGTCGGTGTTTTCCGGGATCCAGCACGGAAACCAGGCACGTGCACAGAGAGGGGATTCGTGGGGGGAGCTGGGAGAGGGGGCTCCCTGAATAAGCTGGAGTCCATCCACCTCTGGGTCTGCGTAGATGTTGTATAGTTTCAGGGCCCGAGAGATGGCTCAGATTCTCTTGTTCTCACCCTGATTCTTTACCTGCCCTTTCTGCCTTAAGTCTGTTTGCTCTGTCATTAAAAGTTGGTGGCTTTGGTGTCAAGTCATGGAGGCGGGGACACTGTTGGGACATGACTCAGCCACAGGGATCATCAATGATGATTTTGAAACTCTTCCTGATTAACCAGGTTTGGGTACAGAGATGCCTGGGAGGGTCTGGGAGGGACAGAAGGTGACCAAGGCAGACGCCAGCAACGTCTCTGGCTGCCCTTGGGCTGATTCTATTGTCATCTCTGCACGGACAGACACAAGCTGTGAGCAAGGTGCTTCCTGTCCTCGTGACCGCACAGCGTGAAGCATGGTAGGGACAGCCTCCTTGTTTCCTGTCACTGTGTCTGAGTTTGCAGGAGAGACGGCAACACGTAGGGGTTCAGAATCAGTGTCCTAGGTGACCTTGTTTTCCTCCAGCAGCGCAAGGTACAGAGGCTTGTTTGTCTCAGTTTGGAGTTGTCGGCCAGCAGGAACTGCCCACAGAGCTGAAAACACTCTGATTCTCAAAATTTAGTGCATGAGGGTGACTAGGGGTCTTGTTAAAATGAAGACTCATTTAAAGTGAAGCCCCGTTCCTACGTGATGATGCGGAAAATTAAAATGATGGAGACCATGATGAGCCTGGCTTGTGTCAGGTCCCTACTCTGTGCTGAGTATAATCATTTAATACAGCAACCTGTGGGCCATTCCTGTTCCTAGTCCCATTTGCAAGTGGGGAGACTGAGGCCCTGAGAAGTTAGAGGACTTGCTCAAGGCCCACACAGACTCCTGTTTCTAACCTCGTTCAGCAGGTATGGGGCAGGGCTTAGGAATCTGCAGTTTTACAGACACCCCCGGGGAATCCCCAGACCCAGGTTTGAGAAACATTGTTTGGTCTTTGAGCTCACAGGGGGCAGGAACTGTGTCTGTGTCACTCTATCTCCAGGTCCTAGGCTGGGCCATGTGCATAACAGATGTACAATCCATTCTTGCTGAAGGAATGAATGAGTAACAGTGTCTTCCAAGGAATCCCTTGGGAAACTTAGGAGCTCCTGCTCAAGTCTCTGGGAACATTAAGTCCCTAGTTCTGACAACCTTGGTCTTATTGCCAAGAACAATTCCGTCTAGTCTCCTGCTTCTGCTCCCTGGATCCCTGCATTCTTCCGTGGCCCTAAGTCCTTCCTTCTTAGTAGCCTCCCTGTTTCTCTAGAACCAAGCCCATCCCTTGCTCTTGTTAGTACCTTTCTTAAGGACTGGGCTTCTGTCTCCAACAAAGGTGTGGCGGCTGAGACCCCCCTTACCTGGGCAGGCTTTCCTAATGCTGCCCTCTGGCCTGTTATTCTGGGTTCTCCATCCCATGACTGTGTCTAGTGGGACACCACCTGCCATCTGCTGCTGTAGCCTGGGTGTCAGGTTACACTGGCCAGACTGGACTTCCAGCTCCTTGGGCTGCATTCCTTTCCCATAGTGGCAGGGTCTAGCTCCTGAGCCCAGCCGTCACCCAGCCTGCCTTGTCATGGAGCACTAAGGCAGCGCTGTTTGAATATGGTCAGGGGATACAGATCTTAGGCACTGAGTGAGTGGGCCCAGGTTCAACTCCTGGCCCTTAGGCAAGCATTTTACCTCTCAAAGCTTCAGTTTCCACGTCTGTAAATCAGGTGTCATGGTTGTCATCTCCCCTTCAGTGTGTTGTTGTGAGAATGAATTGAGATTGTGCATGTAAGGTGCCTCATGTCATGATGGCCATGACTTTCTTGGGTTCCGTTCCAGGCTTGGCCATGTGATCTGAGGAATCTCATCTAACCCCTCTGAGCCCCAGTTGCTACATCTGTAAAATAGAGATAATAGCCCTTCCTGGGTTTGTCAGGGTGATCCAATAACACGGCTCAGGAAAGCACCCAGCATGAACCAGACGACAGATGCACATTGAATGTGCCTCCTAGCACGCTTGACCTTGCAAGTGGAGAACATTTATTAGAAACAGACCTGCTCAATGTGCCCCCTCTTTTGCCTCCAGAAACCATGGTGGGAAAACTTTTCTAAGAACCATGTCACCTTTTCATGCCAGGGAATTTCTAGTATATGATGGAGATCCTCTCCCCACTTCCTTATTTACTTACATGCGTTGTGCACATGTGCAATTAATTAATCACTAATTTTGATTATTCATTTCCTATCTGTCTTCTACATATCCTGGCTAAATCCCGAAGGACCAGTGCCTTGTATGTGCACTTCAGTCACTGCTCCATGGTCCTAGCAGGTCTCATGAACGCTGTCACCTCCCAGACAGTGGAGGAGACTTGAAACATCATCTGGCTTAGTCTCCAATTTGCCACAGGGATTTTCTCTTCTTGGCTCTTAGAGAGTAAAGTAGCCTCCCTGGATGCCACCCTAGAGGAATCTTAGGAAGAGGACTGGGACTCTCGATTGCCCCAGCTCAGGTTACCTCTGTCTCCACCAGCCTTCCCTCGTGGCAGTGGCTGCTGTCTTTTTGTTAGATGGAGCTCACCAAAAATAATAAGATGGGAAAGAAAACTATTGACATTCAAGATCATCATAGAGGACACATAAGACAATCCAGGACTCTGGGCAGCTGCTGAAGGTGAATATGGTGGGACTAAGTTTGTATAGTGAGAGTGGCTAGTCATCACACTCTGTGTCATCTGGGCTGTTTCCATCCATCCATCCATCTTCCTAATCATTCATTCTTCCATCCATCCTTCCACCCACCCACCCGACCAACCATCCATCCATCCATCCATCTACCATCCATCTATCCACCTAATCATCCTTCCATCTATCATCCCACCCAACCATCCATCCATCTATCCATCAATCCATCCACTCCTCCATCCATCCATTCACTCATCCACCCATCCACCCAACCTATCATCCATCCATCCAATCATCTATCCACCCACCCACTCAACCAACTATCCATCCATCCATCCAGCTACTCTGCCACCTACCCACCCACCCATCCATCTATCTTTCTATCTAATCATCCATCCATCCACCCACCCACCCAACCATCCATCCACCCACCTGTCTAGTCATCTATCCATCTGTCCATTCCTCCACCCACTTCTCCATCCATCCATCCATCCATCCATCCCCTCTCCCACCTACCCACCCATCCAACCAACCAACTAACCATCCATGCATCCATTTACCCACCTCCATAAACATCCATTACATCCATCCACCTATCTAATCATCCATCCACCCACCCATCCACGCATTAATCCACCCACCCTCCCACCCATCCATTCCATCCATCCATCAATCCATCCATCCAGTCATCCGGTCATCTAGTACGTCAAGAGCCCTAGTAAATCCTGGCATATAATGTGAACAAAACCAGACAGGTACCCTGCTCTGGTGACCAGAGGGTGGGAAGCACATTAGTTGAGTAGTCCCCCTGAAGGGTGTATAATTATGATGAAGTAAGTGCTTTGAAGGAAAGGGCATTTAATGGCACAATCTTAGTGTGGGAGCCACAGAGGCTTTTCTCTGCTGAAATGATGTTTGAGCTGAGATGAGGATAAGGAGCTAGTGGTTACTGGGTGCTTTTTTATGTGCTAGAACCTGTTACGATTATTTTTACCTGATTTACATATGTTTCCTCTTCATCCTCATGGTGACGCCATGAAGCAGGAATGATTCTCATCCCTACGAGGAACTGAGACCTAGAGAGGTTCAGGTCAGTGACAGAGCTGGAATTTGAGCTCAGGAAGTCTAGCTTAGAATCCACGTCTTCTGCCATCTAAGGGCTGAGTGGGCCTTAGAGGAACAGGGATGGAGAATGAAAGCACCTTGCAGGGCCCCTGGGCCTGGTAGTGAGATGAGAGTCGGGGACATGGATGATTCCAGAGAGGGTCTGGAGGGCAGAGGGCGAGGAGGAGACGGGAGGGGGAAGGGGCAGGAAGTGCAGGGGCTGCCAAACTGGGCAGGGCCTTAGAGACCATCTTTAGGATTTTGTACTTTATCCTTTGAGTAATGGAGAGCCTTTGAAGGGTTTTAAGCAGGGAGAGAAAGTGGGAGACATAATCAGATTTTCATTAGGGAAACACCCCTGTAAGGAGGGAGGCCAGGGTGGTATGGGGATGTCCCTTTGGAGGCTGCCATGGGAGGCTGGTGGCCCACACCAGGTCAGTGCCAGTGGGGAACTGTGGATGTTCATAAATGTCTTCGAAGGAGATTCAGGAGGTAGATTGAAGGTCTTGGCTGTGGGAGGTGAGGACGTGGGCCCTCTGGTTGTCAGCACGGCTGCTCCCCTTGGATGAGTGGTGTAGTTGGGGTCTTGGTGTTGGTCACGGGCTTCCAAAGCCCTCAGTCTTTGTCGACTATGGTGGGATCATGACGTGGGATCCCACTAGGATTTCTGTATCCTCAGCCTAATGCCAGCGATATAGGACTCTAGCACGTGCTCTGGAATCCACGTCAGGCCTTGAACCAGATGCAACATTTCTTCCTCTTTGCTCCTCTGATGCTTGTGGCCATAGTCGGGTTCACGGCGTGGGCCAGGGTCCTGGTTACACTTGCTTCTGTCGCATCTCAGTCGGCCTCCGGCTAGGTGGACTTGTCACTCGTTTGCATGAGCCAAACGGCTCTGTCCCTGATCCTGAGTGATTTCAGGGGCTCCAGGTCTGAGCCTCTGGCTTGCCTCCCCCTTTGTGGGCTGGATGGAAACACGGTATTGCTCCTGCTCTGTGCAATCTGCCTGTCCACTAAAGGAGCTTGGTAAATGCTCGCCTTTCGTTTGTTCTCTAAAAATGGAGCTTTAGATCAAATGTAGCTTGATAAATAGCTTATTTGGAGGCTAATGTATCCTTTCCTGAGAAGCCTCAGGTGAGCCTTGGAGTTAGTTGGATTCAGCGTGGAATGCGGAGCTATTTCTTGTCAGGGTTCCCGGGGTGGCGTTGATGTGAGGTATGCTGGGATTTTACAGACCAGGATGGCTGGGGAAGCGGAGAGAGCTGGGGTTAGGGACGGGGTGATTGGCGTTATTGACTTGGCCAGAACTTGCGGCAAATCCAGGGACTTCTGGGCTAATGCATGAGACACAAGAACAGATGTACAAAGGGTGGGTCACAGGCCGGGTGGGTAGCAGCCTCTAGAATGATTGATTTACTTTTCAACTTTTATTTGTTTTCCATTTTATTTTTGGTTAATAGGCAATGATTATACACATTTATGGGATACGGTCTGATATTTCAGTACATGTCTGCAATGTGTAATGATCAAATCAGCATGATTAGCATACCCAACACCTCAAGCATGTGTTGTGAACATTCAGAATCCTCCCTTCTAGCTTTTCTCTGGATTTATTGGTATTAGGTAGTAAGACCCTAAAACATATCTGATGGGACAGGAGGAAAGGGCCCCCCTGCAGTTTAGGGGATATCAGGATTAGGGGCTCAGTGTCAAGGCTCAAGCTAAGTGGGCCAGGTTTGGGGACAATGCTTCAGTTCCACTATTAGAATTTATATTGCTGTAAAATAGACCACCCACAACTTAGTGGTATAAAAAATATTTTTTTTTGTTTGTTTGCAAGAAAACTTATCAGATTTATTCCAAAGAGCATCCTTCTCCTGGGCATTTAAGGAAATAATTCAGTTTCCTGGAAGTTAAATATTAACTCCTCAGGAGACCACATTCTCTGTAAAAGGTAAGTACAGAAAAGCATGAATGTTAGAAACAACGTTCCCTATAATGTGAGATTTAATCCATCCAACAGTTAAATTTAAGAGCTTTGGAATATTCTGCTGTCTGTGCTAAAAGACAGTGACTTCTCAGAAACCATTTCTCTATGAGAAGATCACATTCTCTTTCACTACCACCTAAATGGAAGAAGAATATGTCCCATAAAAAATATTTTTTAATGCTCATGGATTCCGAGGGTCTGGAATTCAGATGGGGAATGTGGGAATGGCTTGCTTCTGCTCCATGGTCTGGGGCCTCTGCTGGGAAGACCCGAAGGCTGGGGTGACTTGAAGGCTGGGGCTGGAGTTTACCTGAAAGCAAATTTACTCACGTGTCTGGCGATTGATGCTGGCTCTAGGTTGGGACCTGAGCTGTGCTGGAACACCTGCATGTGACCTCTCCACGTGGGCCCATTTGGGTTCCAAGAAGGGATATCCCAAGAGAGTACAGTGGACGTGAGTGGCACTTTTATGATGTAGCTATAGAAGTCACATAGGGTCACTTCCACAAACTCTGTTAGTTGCGACAGACTCAAAGGCCCACCCAAGTTCAAAGGGCGGGGACATGGACCCTTCCACTTGATGGGAGGAGCGACAAGGCCATAGTGTGAGCAGAGAGGAGATGTCCATGTGGCCATCCATGGGACGTACCCATGCCCAGCCACAGGATGGTGGAGGAGATTGTGTCAAAGTCCTGGTCAACCCCAGATGACCGTCGAATCTCTGATCAAAGCTCGTCAAAGGTTCCAAGGGATCTTTTGAGCTCTGGGTTAAGCTTCAATATGCAAATGGAGCATCCTGAGTAGTAACCCGTGGCTGTGGCTACAGTGCATCTGAATGGCCATTTGATTTTTAAAAAAATGCTGCCAGTCCTCTTGATGTGTGCCTATAAAGGACACATTGACAATCTGATTGAGGCTCCCGAATGATTTCAGACTTCTTTCCCCAGTGCACCGTACTGACAGCCTGTCATGGCTTGTCTCAGAACCTCGTCCCAGTACCCATCCATCCAAGTGTTTGTCTTGTTGAGTGCCTGCCGTGTGCCAGACATTGCATGGGGCATTGTGAGCAGGAGAGGCAGGAGAAGCCCCGTGGCTCAGTAGATCACAGGCCATACCCTCGAGGAATGCACCGTCGCTGAAGAGCTGTTCTTGTGCAAGTAAGTGCCGCCGCTGAGGGCCATGGAGCAGCTCTTGTCTGCAGCTGAGCGCTCTGTAAATGAAGCCAGACCTTGGACCTGGAGTGCACTTGGCTTTGGACATCGTGCGGCTCACCTCCTCTTGTCCCTTCTGTTAGGGATTGGCAGAAAGTCCACGTTGGCTACCACGGACGCTGGTGCCCCTCTGGGTTGGACTCTGCTGAGCTTGCAACACCCAGTGGATTTAAAACTGAGAGCCAGCCACACATCCTACATAAGTCAGATGCAGGGAAAGATCTGTCTGGTGGCGGTCGGGACACAGTCCTTCTTGTCGATTGTGTTCTCTTTTAGCCATCCGTTTCCTGTTCGTCCCAGAGCTGTGCCCTGTAGCTCGGGGCCGTGTTACCACGTGGGCCTTTCGAGGGCGTTGCGGTTTTCCTTTCCATGCGCCCTGCTCAGACCTGCAGAGTCCTCCTTTTGCTGCCTCCGGCCGCCCACCTTCTCCCACGTGCTGCTGCCGGGAGTGGGGCCATTTCTGTCCCGTTCATGCCCTCAAGCACTTGGTTTCTTGCTTTGGTGCTGGGGCGACAGGGAGACGCGAGGGGTCAGCGGACGTGTGGCGGAGCCAGAGACCAGCAGTGTCCTCGTGACACTGACGAATGAACCAAAGAGAGGCTTGCAAGGGCACACAGAGGACACCAGGCAGCGATAATGACACCAGTGGCTTCATGCACCGTCTCCAGGTGATCAGGCGGTTATTTTTGAGGGCCTTTTGGGGCATTATGTTAAAACACGCAAATTTGATTACATTCAGTGGAATTATAATGAGCAGGGGCTTAGATTTCTTTTTAAAATGTTCTCCCTCTTACCTCCCAGTCTCATCGTCGCCCATACTATGGCTGAGGCGGTGGGGGTGGGTGATGCTAAGGGGCCTTATCTGCTCTTGGCTGGGTACTGGGTAATTCAGGACCCTGTTGGAGTCTCTGTCCCTCGGTGCCATGTGGAGTGTGGTCAACTGGGGCATTGTGCTCTTTCTGGGGACGTCAGGCAGGAGGTTATGTTTGGAAATACAGATGGTAGGAGTGGCTCTTGAAATACTAAGCTTCCAATTTAATGAATATTTATGAAGTATTTATTAAGCCCTCTTAATAAGGCTGTGCTGCTTTTTAAAAACATCTAATCCTCAGAACAACTACTTGAGAGAGACTGTTATCCCTACATTTCTGAAGAGGAAAGGGAGGCTCAGAGAGGTAAAGTAACTTGTCAAAGGTCACACAGCAAGTAGCTCAGATGAAATCCCAGGGCTGCCAGGATCCAGAGCGTGAGCTCTCTCTTCTGTTCTGCATCCCAGGAGTTCAGAGGAGGAGAAAGCGTTCCTGTATGGGAAAAGCCAACTCTGTTATTAACTGGAAATGCTAATAAAAGTAGGACTTCCTATGAAGCACTCAGAGCAATCTCATCGTTCCCCCCTCCCAAGTGTGCACGCAGGTGGGTCTGCGCCTACGTGAGCTGCAAACGCCTCGTCCTCCGAATGGGAGTTTGGGCTGATTCGCAGCTTCTCACACCAGTGGTTCAACATACGGGCTTGATATTTTCACAGAGTCTGTTGGGTGTTTCCTTTTGTGCTAACGTGAAAATGCTCCACTTCCTGTTGGCCATGTGGTTTGTCCAGAAAGTTGTCTTCCTGGTAACAGCCCTGCTTGCAACAAGCCTTCCCACCTGGCTTTCTCCCCGTAGCGCAGTCAGCACGCAGGTGCCAGCGTGCCAGTCGATGCACAAAACCTTGACTTTCTGTTAGTGTGTTCTGCCCTGCACGTTTGTGCGTCGCAAAGGGGCTACTGTTTCCGTATTTACAGCACGCAGCGGGGCTGCAAATTAGCTTTAGTGACAGACTGCAGATGACCCGCTGTAGTTAAGGATTCAGATTTGTACTGTTACGAAAATACGTACTCATGAAACGAAAATTTCAAGTGCCTTCCTTTGCGTCTCAAAATAAATAGTGGGCTGGGTGTACGATAGGCAGTGAGGAGCTATTTCTGATTTTTTACAAAACCAAAAATTAGCATATTCAAAACCCCTCTTGGTGACTTAGCGTTTTAAACAATTTAAACACAGATCGCCATGT
Source organism: Lepilemur ruficaudatus (assembly GCA_963574885.1). Lineage (NCBI taxonomy): Eukaryota > Metazoa > Chordata > Mammalia > Primates > Lepilemuridae > Lepilemur > Lepilemur ruficaudatus. Next base: position 85,038 of record CAUYRT010058495.1, on the reverse strand, counting down.
GTGTATGTGGATGTGTAAGCAGTTATCATCCCATTAAGACATTTTCCTAAGATGTAAAATAAATCACCTTCAGTCCCATCATGATAATATAGTTAATATCCTTGTTCCCTTCCCAAGTTTTGCTTTCTTACTTTTAATCTGTTTATGTACATTTTTATTTCCTTTTTCACTGAACAATATATATAGTCATTTACTATTTGGTTACACAGTCTGTGATGATAGTGTTTGGTGGCTTACACACATGCACACAAACACACACATCAATGTCACAATGAACATCTTAATGCACACATCTTGTTTCCTTTTTCTCGTTATGTCCTTAAAGTAAGTGTCCTAGGACTACTTGGTCCAAAGATATGGACATAACTTGGTAAATATTGTTCTATGACTGCTGGAAGGGTTGTACCAATTTATAGTGCTGTGTATTTCCTTCGAAAATTAAGTAAACCACGAAAGATCATTTAGCTGTAAGTTCTGCTGTAATGTGACTTGGATGTCCCCCCCAAAATCACTGTGCTGTTTAGATCATGCAATAAAAAAACCACAGGGCTTATGGCAAAAGTAGGGTTGGAATGCAACATTCAAATTTGGCACAGTAAAAAAAAAAAAAAAGGAAGATTCTTGTTATCATCCCTCTATCGGATGTGCAGAGAGCAAGTATTTTCTCCCATACTGTAGGCTGTCTGTTCGCTCTAGTGATAGTTTCCTTGGCCGTGCAAAAGCTTTTTAATTTGATCAGAGCCCATTTATTTATTTTTGTTGCTGCTGTGATTGCTTTGGGGGTCTTCTTCAAAAATTCTTTGCCTAGGTCGATGTCTGAAAGAGTCTTCCCAACATCTTCTTCTAGAATTCTTAAGGTTTCATGCCTTAGGTTTAAGTTTGTTATCCATCTTGAATGGATTTCTGTGAGAGATGAGAGGTGGGGAGCAAAATATATTCTATAATAAAGACATCTGCACCCGAATGTTTATGGCAGCACAATTCACTATTGCTAGGATGTGGAAACAACCCAAGTGCCCATCAATCCATGAGTGGATTAATAAAATATGGTATTTGTATACAATGGAATATTGCTCAATTATAAGAAACGGCGGTGATCTAGCACCTCTGATATTTTCCTGGATAGAGCTTGAGCCCATCCTCCGAGGTGGGGTATCACAAGAACAGAAGAACAGGCTCCACTTGTGCTTGCCGTCAGATTGGCACTGACTGATCAACACCGTGGTGCCCACATGGTAGTAATACTCTCCCGGGATTAGAGGGGTGGGGAGGGTAAACTCACAACTAATGGACGCGGTGAGCGTTGTAGAGGGGAAGGGCATGCCTCTAATCCCTGCTTGGGTGAGGCAGAGTCATAAAATGTAGCCAAAATGTTTGTACCCTCATATTATCCTGAATTAAAAATAGGAAAAAAAAGGAAGGTAGCACAGTTTTGCTCATCTGTAAGTGCTATGTGGCATTTTCCCTTGAAATTTCAGGCTGACAGTTGGCCTGACAAGAGAGTCGTCTGAAAGCTGTCAATGGGTGTGACCCAAAACACACTGGGTGAACTGAGGCAGCTGGTGGGTGTTGGAGCTGAGTGTGTGTGTGTGAGTGAGCGTATGTGTTGTGTGTGTGTTGTGTGTCTCGTGTACTCCCGCGTGGCCCCATGCAGCTGGGCAGTGGCTCTGTGCATCCGCCCCCTGTTCCTCACGGGCGGAAATCGAGCGCGGGCAGATGCAGAATGCGCGCTAGCGACACTCAGATCGTTCCCTAATACATCAATTGTGTTGGAACACATTTGTGTTTTCAAAACAAGCGAAGGCAGTACTGACTGTGCTTTTCTATTTGTATTTCCTCTCGTTTGACGGGCGCCGTACGCTTCTGTTCAATTTGCAAACAGGAGCTGTGTTGCCAGAAGAACATTTTTATCTTTGCATTTAAACATAGGGACGTAGTTAGGTAATTGCCTCATTTTGCTTTATAATAAGCAAATTTTATGTTTTAAAATATTTTCAATAAGGATTGCATCCACTTTTTAATAAAGATTCCATCATTACTGGATTCCTGTCTGCTCTTTAAAATGAGCTTCTAGTACTCTCCATTTGTAAGTAAAAAAAAAAAAACCCCAAAACCCCATGCCTTTTATTTATTTATTCATTTTTAAAAGGAAGTGTGACTTCCAGTTAATATTTATTGATTGTCTGCTGGGCACAGCGATGCCCTTGGCTCAGGTGGGACAAGTTGAGTTTTCTCCCTGATAGAGTTTTTAGCCTCATCCTCAAAATGGGACAGTTTTGGCATCCTCATAGGGACAGGGGCAGCCGGACCAAGACAGCTGATGGGATGACTCCAATTCCTGTTGGGGACATGTGAGTTTCCTCCTCTCCCTCCATCCCATTTCTGGATTTTCCCACTGACCTCATACCCTCCAGAACCTTCCATGGGATGCAAGAGAGGAAAGGGCATCATCTTTGCCCCAGCCCTTGGGGTTTGGTACTCTGAGCCCTTCTCTGGCACAGAAGCCATCCTGCCTTGCTTCCTGGGTAATCTTAAGGCAACCTAGCCACAGGAACCCGACACCGTACTGGAGAGAAAAACTTGTGGTTTAAGAGGCGTTCTCAGGCTCTTACTGGAATCTTCTCAGCAGGTAGTGATGGAACACTTGTGCTCTGGGGCCCAGATAAACCGCGTTTACCCAACTGTATGAGGTTGCCTCTCTGATGCTGGACTTGGTTGTTCTCTTCCAAACAGGAATTTTTTTGTACAACACAAATTCTGTCAAAAACTAGCAAGGGATTATTATGCCCTAAGCACCCAGTCTGACTGCTCAGAATGACACCACTAAGCGTCTGCGGTTTGGTGGGGCCAACCTGAAGAAGCTACGTGTTCTGGCCTCATAGATGCTGCTTTCCCAACTGGGGCATTTAAAATCATTGAACCTGAAGGCGCCTCCGGAATGATCCTTGAACAAGGATCATCTTGTTCAAGCTTTTTCACATTTATTTATTGTCTGAAAATGAAATCAATGTGAAGTGCCAAGCAGAACCCAATCCAAGGGGGCTGGCTCTTGGTTGAGTTGGATGTGGGGTGTTCACTGGTCCCCCGCTGCTCCGAGGTGACTTCCTGTGATGCCTCCGTTAATTTGTAGGACTTCCCAGAACACAGGTGGAAAACCTCTGGTTCCGTTCAAGGCTTTTCATGTTATGGACAAGGAGACAAGGCTGTAGGGGTGATTGGTCTGAGTGCCTTGGCCAGGTCTTCCAGCACCTACCCCTGTTCTCCATGAATCGGAGGCCTCTCTTGCGCCTCCCTGTGATGAAGATTTTCAATTGCCCAGTCTTGGCTTGTGGGCAGGAAGGCTGCAGCCCCAAGCCTCCCTCTCTTTTACCCCTTGTTCCCTCCTCATCGCCTTCCTTGTTCCAGGTGGTCCTGACTCAGCCTTCTTCTCAACATTTTCTATAAACTTGTGGAGCACTTCTGGCTCCCTTGCTAATTACTTTTGTGCAGGAGGAGGGAATGGTTTCCTCTAGGCTGTCCCTAGCAGCCAGGCTGGCAATTCTGATGAGTGGTTGTTTATGGGAAGCTAGGCTCGACAGTGAATTCTTTACAAATGTCATCTCATTTGATCTCTGCATCTTGCAATAACGTGATCATCATTCCCAGTCTCCGGATGAGAGAACTGGGCTCAGAGAGGTGACAGTGGCTGGATCATGGTCTCACGTGCCTCACACGTGGGGGAGCCCAGATTTCAGCTCAGGTGTGTCTTGTTCCTGAGCTTGAACCCTTAACCACCAGCCTTGAGAGGGTGGGTCCAGCTTTGCCCTCTTGTTTTTGAGCTCATACTGTCGTGAGAGGGTGGAGGGGAACTCGTTTTACACAGAACCTTTGAAGTTCTTGGGAAGTTAATAGGCCTGTAGCCAAGGGGCAACCAGTGGGTGTAATTAATTTATGCTTCTTAAAATGGTTTACATTATTTTTAATAGCTTTTGATGTGGGCACGTGATCAGTTGGTGGCTGGGGGTCATGTGTTACACTGAGGGGATGATATGGGTAGAGAAGAGTGAGGACTTTTGCACGAGGCATCTTCTGCTCTGGGTGCTAGGTTCCATGAGAGCATGGACCACATCTGTGATGTTCAGATTATACCCCTCCAGTGCCTAGCACTGAGTCAGCATGCAGTAGATACTCAATATATGCTTTTCTCCTCCAGTAAATAAACAAAGGAAGATTTTGTGATGTTCATGGGTAAAAAGAGAAGGAATAGATAAACCATGGAGTAGAGAGGTTATAATGTAGGGGGGTTGGCAAACTATGGCCACAGGCCAAGTCTGACCCATGGCCTGTTTTTATAAATAAAGTTTTATTGGAACACGGCCACACCCATTTTTATTGCATTGCCTATGGCTATATTTATGCTTTCAGGGCTGAGTTGAGTAGTAACAGAGACTATATAGCCTGCAGAGCCTCAAATATTTACCATCTGGGCCTTCACAGAAAAAATTAGCTAATCACTGGATTATAATAGTGCTAGTTCTACCAGAAGGAATATGGAAAATATTCACAATGTGCACAAACCCCTGCAAAGAGCTCTCTGTTGGGATGGGGAGGACGGATTCTGCCAGGGACACCTGCCTGCTTTCCCTCATTGTGCCTTCTACACCTGGGCCAAACCTTCTAGAACACTTCAGAAAGTAGGTGGGCTCCCCAGAAGGATGCAGTGGGTTCTTGCAGAGGATGTGGCAAGTGGGGAAGTTCTGGGGGTCAGGGAATTTGTGTCCTGATATCATTAGGACTCTGCTGTCACCCACAGTTCTTCAGAAGTGGCCTTTGGCCAGAGTGAAGACAGGAAGGTTCAGTGCCTACCCCTCCATAGCCTCTGTCCAGGCACTTGACCCCCCAGGGATGGTCTTGCCTGAGGAAGGCTGCAGAGTCACAAAGGGGCAGAAAGGAGGGTGTTGGCAGCTGCCCTGCCAGAGGAAACTGATTGCCACCCTGGTCCCAGATGTCCTGTGCTCCCTCCTTCCCTGGTGGGTGTTCCGGTCAGGACTGTCCATCTCGGAGGGACGGGGGAGCCATTCAAGCACTTACTGAGATCTTAGCATAGACGTGACACTGGTGAGCTGTTGGGATGTGGGCATGAGTAAGACAGAGTCTGCCCAGGAGGCACTCACTGAGCGAGGGGAGCCGGGACCAGGGGAGCCACCAGCCCCAGCCTTCTCCAGCTCCTGCATCTGCTGCACCCCTGAGCGGCTTCTTTTGCTCTTAGCATAAGGATGAGATCAGGTTTCTTAAGGTGCCACAAAGACCAGCAGGGTCTATTTTCTGCCTCCCTCTTAGTCTCATCTCTCAATAGACTCTGTCCCTCTCCTGGTTTCAGCCACATGTCCCCTTGTTCTGTTCCTTGCACTGGCCACACTCCTCCGTGGCTCAGAGCCTTTGCACATTCTGTTCCCTCTGACTGGATCTCCCTTCTCCCTGAGCTCCTCCCCCACTCCCTGTTCCAGTCAATGGCAGCTGTTCCTTCCATTCTCAGCTAGAGTGTCCCTTCCTCAGAGGCGCCTCATGCACAGCGCCAGGAGCCTCATTCCTGTTGTTTAGAGCACTTATCTCAGTTTGTCTTCATACGTTGATGGGTGACATTGTTGATTTGTATCTTCCTCTCCCACCAGACTGTGCTCCATGAGAGTAAGGGCCACCATTTCTTTTATTCACCATCACACCTCTGGTGTCTGCGCTGGGGTGTTTCATGTCCTCTTATCCCCCAATAGGCCTGACAAGCTTCCTTATTTTGTGGTCTCAGGGTGGCGAACCAAGGAGGTGAAATCAGAAGGTGACAGTGTCTCTTAGGGCCCAGCTTTTGAAGTCACATGAAGTCACTTTCTACCACATTCTGTTGGTGAAGGCAAGTCCCAAGGCTGGTCCAGATTCAAGGATTGGAAAATACAGTCCACCCCTTGGTGGGCAGAGAGGCAAGGGGGCATTGCAGAGGGGTGTGGGCACAGAACAGGGTGATTCGTGGAATGCTGTTACTGGAGTAATCTAGGATTCCCTGAAACTATGAAAAACATAGTTTTTAACTTAATATTTTGTCACTTTCCCACATTATTAGAAGCTATTTGTAGATGTAGTATTTAGAACATGGATGTTTCATTTTAACGTGTTTGTTCGAGATTTAGGTTTTAAACTACTTCCATGTGATGCCACAGTAAACACGTATGATGCTTTGCCAGGTTTTTGAAAAGACATTACGAGGTCAAAGATTACAGATGCTTTAAGGCTGTATGTTGTGAAATTCTTTTCCAGAAAGTTGTGCCGCTGCACACTGGTGCATCAAGAGGGCCCGTCCCACCATTCCTTTGTCAGCTTTAAGCGTTATTCATTTAAAAAATAAAAAACTTTGTTAATTTGATGGATAAAAATCAGAATGTCATTCCAGTTTTTGTTTGCATTTCTGACTATTAGTGAAATAAAGTGTTTTCCGTATTTCATATCCATTTGTACGTTCCATTTGTAAATGATTTCATCACATACTTTGCCCACTTGTGTACTTTTCTTAATGATATTCCTGAGATCTTTATATGCTTCTTGTTTTTTTTTCTATTTTATTTTTTTGCCATTTAATTTTGTTTCTGTTTTTATAGACTTTTTTTTGGAGTAAAATGTTCTTTTTGAGCAGATAGTATCTTTCATCTAAAAATGAGATGGCTGTCTACCTCTGTTTTCTTGTTTTCTTTTAAGTTTTCATAGTTTGTGCGTGTGTGTGTGTGTGTTTGTGTGTGTGTGTTTAGGCTTTCTGACTCTTGGAACCACTTGGAATTAATTTTCAAAAAAACCCCCAAACTCTGATTCCTCTATTGTGAAATGAGTGTTTGTTTCCCAGTCTATTTCTATTTAATTGTCCCAGTGCTACTTATCCAATAATTCTTCCATTTGGCACTAATTTTTGATGCTATTTTGTTACAGATTATATCTCCTAACATACTAAGGGATGTTTTAAGGCTTTCTCTCTTGCTAGGTTGGTTTATTTTTCCCGTCCGAATACTACACTCACAATGGTGGTGGCTTTGTATTATGTTTTATTATATAATTGTGCAAGTGCCTCCTCATTATTCTTCTTTTTCAAAAATCTCTTGGCTATTTTTATTTAATTCTCCCAGAGGTACTTGAGAATCATTTTGTGAAGTTCTGAAAATGGACTCATTGGGATTTTAATTGTCACTACATTATATATATCAATCAGTTTGTTGCAAACCAGCATCTTTAGTATATTAAGATTTCTCATCCAGAAACATGGTACTTACGGCCCCAGTCATTTAAGCCCTTTCAAATCTCTCAGTGGAATTTTGTGTTTTGTCTTCTGATAGTTTTCCAATAGTTCTTGTGAAAGTTAACATTTGCAGTTTAACGTTTTTTGGTTGCTTTTTGGAACGTGCTCATTTTTTCCCCCTGTCGTATGTTGTAGTTGGTCATTTTTTTATATAGGAATTGTATTGCTTTTAAAAATATTTTTATTGATTTAAAAATGGCACAGATACTAGGTAAATATTAAGTGTTCATTGGAAAAAGTTAAACAATATAGAAGAACTTGAATAAAAATGAAAGACCTTCCTTTTGCCTCTTCCTCTAGACCTATCCCCGCCTTAGTGCAAACAGTTAGTTGTTAATAATTAGGCAGTAGGTATAGACAATTAACAGTGAATTATCCTGGGCCTTTATCTGTTCATTTGCATATGCATATTTTAGCATAAATGGGATCATACTATAAGCTCTCTCTTGATTTATTCAGCCATTCTCCTTTGATAGACGATCACCTAGAATCCGTCTTTATTTCTTTTTCTCATTAGAATCGGTTGTACAATCAGGATGAATACTCAGAAATCTGTCAGATTGCTGGTCCAGGGTTTGTGCAGATTTTTACCCAGTGGCTAACACAGCAAGGGTTTATTTCTCACCCATGCCGTGTGTCCAGCACAGTTTGGTGGGGGTCAGAGGCCCTGGCTGCTGGTGGATGCTTAGCTATTTCGTAGCTGCATCCTGTGCAACTCGTGGCCTCCTCTGTTACTGTAGCAGGGAAGAGAGAGAACAGGAAATTAAACGTTTCTGCTCAGAGGTGACACGTGTCTTCTGCTCCCTGACTATTGGCAGGGATATTGGCTAAATATTGGCTAGTGTGATGTGACCCTGTGTACTGTGTGTGGGAGGGGGTGGGGAGAAGGTTATGCGTTTTAATTTGCACAGATATCTGTTACATTACCCTTCCTAAAGGGTACAGCAGTTTACATATGCTGAGAGCACATGTAGCTCTTCATATCCCCACATCTTGCCAACATAGGCTCTTATCAACCTATTGAATTTTTGCCAATCTTTCTCACTGTTTTAATTTTCGTATCCCTGATTAGCAATGAGCTTGACCCTCTTTTTAATATGTTTATGCCAATTTTTATTTTTTTGAATTTCTATTTGTTATTCTGGTTCTTTGCCCATTTTTACTTTTTAAAATCTTAATTGACTTTGAAATTCTTTACCTATTGTGGATGTTACTCTTCTGTGGCAAATGTGAATATTTTCTCGGCCTGTTATGTGTCATTTAACTATGTTTTTGATGTCTTTCATTAAATGAAAAATTTTAATTTTCCTTTAGTGAGATTTGTCACTCTTCTCTATACAACCATTGGATTTTTTTTCTTCAGAGACCTTCTGCACTCTTAAGGCTCAAAAAGCATTTTTTTTTGTATTTGATACACTGTTAGGTTTTTGTTTACCTTCTTAAATTCATCTAGAATTTTTCAGAGGTACTATAGTATCTCCAATTCTGTTCTTTTTCAAAATTGTTTTGGCTATTTTAGTTATTTTGCTTTTCCATATAAATTTCAGCTTTTGGAAAAGTTTTTGATGGACATCCAATAATTGTACATATTATGGGGTATAGTATGACATTTTGATACATGTGTATAATGTATAATGGTCAAATCAGGGTAATTAGCATATCTCAAACATTTGTCATTTCTTTGTGTTGGGAACATTGAAACTCCTGTCTTCTAGCTATTTGAAAATATACAATTAATTATTAACTCTGGTGACCCTACAGTGCTATAGATACAGAACACTGGAACTTACTCCTGCTCTCTAGCTGTGATTTTGTGTCTGTTAACCAACCTTCTCCCATCCTCCCTCTCCCCACTTCCTAGCCTGTAGTAACCATCATTCTACCCTCCACTTCTGTGAGGTCAACTTTTTTAGCTTCCACGTGTGAGTGGGAACATGTGGTATTAATATTTATCTTTCTGTGCCTGACCTATGTCACTTAATATAATGTCCTCCAGGTTCATCCATGTTGCCGTGAATGAATGACAAGATTTCATTCTTTTTTATGGCTGAGTAGTATTCCATTGTGACTATATGCCACAGTGTTTATTCATTCATTCGTTGATGGAAACTCAGGTTGATTCCACATCTTGGCTATTGCGAATAATGATGCAGTGAACATGGGAGTGCAGATGTATCTTCAACACACTGGGTTCCTTTCCTTTGGACACACACACATTAGTGGGAGTGATGGATCATATGGTGGTTCTGTTTTTAGTTTTTTGAGGAACGTCCATATGGTTTTCTGTAGTGGCTGTACTAATTTACATTCCCACCAACAGTGTTCTGCATCCTTGTCAGCATTTGTTATTTTTTGTCTTTTTGATGATAGCTGTTGTAACTGGGGTGAGATGGTATCTCATCGTGGTTTTGATTTGCATTTTCCTGGTGAGTGGTGCTGAGCCTTTTTTTGTATACGTGTTGGCTATTTCTGTGTCTTCTTTTGAGAAATGTCTGTTCAGATCATGGGCTCATTTTTCAATTGGATTATTTGTCTTTTTTTGTGCTTGCGTTGAGCTCCTTTTATATTCTGGGTATCAGTGCCTTGTCGGATGAATACTCCGCAGATATTTTCTCTCATTATGCGTGTTGTGTCTTCACTCTGTTGCCTGTTTCCTTTACTGTGCAGAAGCGTGTTAGTTTGATATAATCTCATTTGTCTATTTTTGCTTTTGTTGCCTATGCTTTGGAGGACTTAGCCATAAAATCTATGCCCAGACTAATATCCTGAAGCCTTTCCCCTGTGTTTTTCCTAGTAGTTTCATAGTTAGGGGTCTTACATTTATGTCTTTAAACCATCTTGAGTTGATTTTTTTTGTGTATGGTGGGAGATAGGGGTCTAGTATCATTCTTTTTCACATAGATAGCCAGTTTTCCCAGCATCATTTATTGAAGAGGCTATCCTTTTTTCCAGTTTATATTCTTGGGGCCCTTGTCAAAAATCAGTTGGCTCTAAATACATGGAGTTATTTCTAGATTCTGTATTCTGTTCCACAGGTCTATTTTTTTTATGCCAATACCATGATGTTTGGTTATTATAGTTTTGTAGTATATTTTGAAGTCAGGTAGTTTGATGCCTCCAGCTTTGTTCTTTTTGCTCAGTCAAACTGCTTTGACTATTTAGGATCTTTTGTGGTTCCATATGAATTTTAGAATTTTTAAAAAGAAACTCTGAAGAATGTCATGGGCATTTTGATAGGGATTACATTGGATCTGTAGATTGCTTTGGGTAGTACAGTCATTCTAACAGTATTAATTATTACAATCCATGAACATGGGATGTCTTTCCATTTTTTTGTGTGTCCTCTTTGATTTCTTTCATCAGTGTTTTATTGTTTTCATTGTAGAGCTCTTTCACTTCCTTGGTTAAATTTATTCCTAGGTTTTTGTTTGTTTGTTCGTTTGTTTGTTTTGTAGCTATTGTAAATGGTATTTCTTTCTTGAATTTTTTCAGCTAATTTGTTATTGGCATATAGAAATGCTCCTGATTGATTTTATATCCTGCAACTTTACTGAATTCATTTATCAGTTCTAAGAGTTTGCTGATGGAGTCTAGGTTTTCTTATATATAAGATCATGTCATCTACAAACAGGGACAATTTAACTTCTCTCTTTCCAATTTTGATGCCCCTCATTTTTTTCCTCTTACCTAATTGCCCTGCCTAGGGTTTATAGTACTATGTTGAATAAGAGTGGTGAAAGTGAGCATCCATTTGTCTTGTTACAGCTCTTAGAGGGAAAGATTTCAACTTTTCCCCATTTAGTATGATGTTGGCTGTGGACTTATCATACATAGCTTTTATTTGTTGAGGTATGTTCGTTCTACACCTAATTTGTTGAGAGTTTTTAATCATGAAGGGATGTTGAATTTTATTAAATTCTTTTTCTCCATCTATTGAGATGATGATACGGAGTTTGTCTTTCATTCTCTTAATGTATCACATTTATTGATTTGTGTATGTTAAACCATGCTTGCATCACTGGGATAAATCCCACTTGATCATGGTCTATAATCTGTTCGATATGTTGTTGGATATGGTTTCTAGTATTTTGTTGAATATTTTTGCATCTATGTTCATCACAGATATTGGCTTATAGCTTTCTTTTTCTGATGTGTCCTTGTCTGGTTTTGGTAGCAGAGTAGTTCTGGCTCCATAGAATGAGTTTGGAATAATTCCCTCCCCTTCAGTTTTTTTAAAAATTATTTATTTATATCTTTAGAGGAAAGGTCTCACTATGTTGCCCAAGCTGGAGCGCAGTGGCCATTCACAGGTGCAATCATAGCGCACTATACCCTCAAATGCCTAGCATCTAGTAATCCTCCTGCCTCAGCCTCCCAAATATCTGGGACTACCGGTGCATGGTACCGTGCCTGGTTACTCCTCTTCAGCTTTTTGGGAGGAGTTTGGTAAGAATTGTTGTTAGAGTTCTTTTTTAAAAGTTTGATAGAATTCAGCAGTAAAAACATCTGGTCCTGGGCTTTTATTGTTGGGATACTTTTTTTTATTACTATTCATTCTTGTTACTTGCTATTGGTCTATTCAAGTTTTCTATTTTTTCCATTTTCAATCTTGATGGGTTATATGTGTCCGTGAATTTCTCCCTTTCCTTTAGGTTTTCCAATTTGTTGGCATGTAGTTGTTCATAATGGTCTCTAATGATGCTTTGTATTTCTGTGGTGTCAATTCTAATGTGCTCTTTTTTATTTCTGATTTTATTTATTTGGGTCTTCTCTCTTTTTTCCTCAGGTAATCTAGCTAATGGTTTGTTGATTTTATTTATCTTTCTGAAAAAACAACTTTTTGTTGTATTGCTCTTTTGTATTTTTTTTAGTCTCTATTTCATTTATTTCTGCTCTAATATTTATTATATATTTTCTTCTACTAATTTGGGGTTTGATTTATTCTTGCTTTTCTAGTTTCTTGAAGTTATCATTAGTTTATTTGAAATCTTTCTACTCTTTTGATATAGATGTTTATTTCTGTTAACGTCCCTGTTCGTACTACTTTTGCTGTATCCTATACGTTTTGGTATGTTGTGCTCCTATTTTCCTGTGTCTCAAGAAATTTTTAAATGTTCTTAGTTTCTTCATTGAACCATTGGTTGTTCAGGAGCGTGTTTAATTTTCACGAATTTTACAGTTTTCAAAGTTCTTGTTGGTTTCTAGTTTTATTTCATTGTGGTCAGAAAAGATACTTGCTATGATTTCAGTTTTTAAAAATTGATTGAGACTTGGTGTCTCAAGTTTTGTGGTGTGACATATGGTCTATCCTGGAGAATGCTTCATGTGCTGATGAGAAGAATGTGTGTTCTGCAACTGTAAATGGAATGTTCTATAAATGTCTAGTAGGTCCATTTGGTTTATAGTGCAGTTTAAAGCTGATGTTTCTTTCCAGATGACCTGTCTGATGCTAAGAGTGGGGTGTGGAAGTCCCCGACTATTAATGTATTGAGTTCTCTCTCTCCTTTTAGATCTAGTAATGTTTGCTTTGTGTATCTGGGTGCTCCCATACTGGATGCAGATGTTTTTACAGTTGTTGTCTCCTCTTGTCGAATTAATCCCTTTATCGTTATGTTAATAAAATGACAGTCTCTTTTCACAGTTTTTGACTTAAAATTGTTTTTATCTGACACAAGTATCGCTACTCCTGTTCATTTCTGGTTTCTGATTGTGTGGTATGTCTTTTTCCATCCCTTCACTTTCAGTTTGTGTTTTACAGGTGAAGTGAGTTTCTTATAGGCAGCATATAGTTGGGTCTTATTTTTGATCCATTCAGCCAGTCTGTGTCTTTTAAGTGGGGAATTTAATCCATTTACATTCAAGGTTGTTATTGATTGGTGAGGACTTACTCTTGTTATTTTCTTAATTACTTTCTCATTGTTTTGTATATCCTTTATTTCTTTCTTTGTCTTTTATTGTTTGTCTTTGTGGTTTGATGGTTTTCTGTGCTGATAAGGGTCAGAAAACTTTTTCTGTAATGGGCCAGATAGGAAATATTTGTGAGCCACACACTCTGTGTGACAACTCACCTCCACTGTTGTAGTGTGAAAGCAGCCACAGATATTACGTAAATGCACGGACACAGGTGTGTCTTAGTAACATTTTATTTCCAAAAGCAGACGTCCAGCCAGATTTGGCCTGCAGGCCATCATTTGCCAACTGCTTATTATTTCATTTATTTACACCAGATGGACCCATGACTATTTATTTTATTCTTCGGATTATAACACAGTACTATCATTATTTTTTTTTAATTCAAATTGTTCCAGCTTTGACCATTGGGGACTCTTTCAGTTGGCTGCTTTGATATACCCCCATCATTGCTGGTTTGCTTATTTATTTATTTTGAGCACTTTATTTTGTGGCACTCAGGACGCTCCAGGCTCATCTTGTATATTTTCTGTCCAAGCCCTAGAATTAGCCATTTCTCTAGGGAGCCCTGTTTTTTTTTTTTTTCTTTCTTAAAGGAGAATGATATTTAGAAATCACGATCTATATGCTGGATGTATTCAGTGCTACTGGAGTGTCGCTGCTTTGCCCTTTTAGAGGAAAGATGTAGGAAATATTAATAGAACATGTGTGCACTAACCCATGAATACGTGTGTCCTTATTTATGTCTTTATCTGTATGTCTAAATATATGAAAATAAACATGAGTTCATACTGATGTTTCTGACTAATCTAGTACCCAGGGTTCATTGTAGCCTTCCTGTTTAACTTGTTGCTTTTTTATCCAACAGTGAGAAACCTGTTTCCCATTACCTGCAATTTATTTACTTACTGACTCAAACCTAGTTGTCTGTGTAAGGTCATTCCTTTATTCTTCGTCCTTGGAGGAACAGCTTTACCAACCAGAGCAGAGTGTTTGTGCACAGTTCTTTTTGTCCTTTGCATTTGTTTTATCCGATTAAAACATTGTTTCCCACAGTTACATGAGTCAGCTCCTTTTCCCAACTCTCTGCATTTAGGCTGTATCATACATTAGTAAATAGGGAAGATTCAGTTATCACAGGCTACATTCTATCCTGGGAGCCCCTGACATCTCGGTTGATTAAAAAAAAAAAAAGCATACAGAAAAGGTCACTTTTTTGTGGTCTGTAGCTCTGTGGTTTTTGACAGATGTACAGAGTCATGTATCTGCCCCCACAGCACCAGGCAGAGCAGTTTCATCACCTAGAGGTTCCCTCGTGTAGCTGATCTGTAATTTTCCCCCCTCCCCTGGTCCCTGGCACCCACTCATGTGTTCCCTATTCCTGTAGTCTTTCCTTTTCTGGAATATCACACAAACAGAATTAAAATATATAGCCTCTTGGGTCCGGCTTCTCTCATTTAGCAGATGAATTTAAGATCCCTTCATGTTGCTGTGCCAATCAGGAGTTTGTTCCCTTTTATTTCTGAGTAGCATTCTCTTACATGGATGTGCTTCGGTTTGTGTATCTGTTATTATGGTTGTTTCCAGTTTTTGCAAATGATGAATAAAGCCACTGTAAGCGTTCACATACAGGACTTTTTCTCTTTTTTTTTGGTAAATAATGTATTTGATCTCATTTCTGCTTCCTTGTTTAATGCATTTTGGCTTTTATGCTTTAATACTATTTTATTTTTTAAAACCACCTTTTGCAGCATAGACCTTATTTCCATCTTCTCTTTTGATTTGTAAATGTCTATTTCTTCTTTCTATTTCTGTGTGTTTCATGTATGTTTTCTAGACAACATTATTGAAGTACGGTTTACATGCAGTGAAACCCACACATTTTCAGCGTAAAGGAGACTTTTGACAGAAGTAGACCCTACCACGCGAGTCAAATTATAAAACATTTCCATCTCCCCAAGAAGTTTCCTCATGGGCCTCTGCAGTCACTCTCTCGACCACCCCCACCTGCCACCCCCACGCCAGCCACCGCTGGTCTGACATCCATCACCGTAGATGAGTTCTGCCTGGTCTATGTTCTTCAGTGTCTGGCCTCGTTCATTCAGTGCAGTGCCTGTGAATTTGCTCTGTGTCGTTGGTGTATGTCACTAACGTTCATTTCTTTCTATTACTGAGTAGTACTCCTTTGCATGAATATGCTACAGTTTATTTATTCACCTGCTAAAATGTTTGCATTTTTTCAGTTTTTGCCTATTACGAATAAAATTTCTGTGATCATTCATATCATTTTAAAGCCATGTTTTCCTTTCTTGAAGGTAAATAATTGTTTTAACAATATACACAGACATGCGCTTCTGCAGTGATAGAATGCAAAAATAATGCAGTTAAATTTCCCCTCTCCTTCATGTAAGACTGCTTCCTACGTTGTTAATCTTAACTTGACATTGAAAAAAATCACATTATTATATTTTTGATTTCTATTTTTACATTTACATATGCAAGTCATCCCTTAAGAATTATTTTATATTTGCCTTCAATTTCGTCATAATTACAGTATTTACTTAGACTTAACTCTAGCTGTTCATTTGGTATCATTGTTTAGCATTAGTCCTGATATGTATCCTTATTGCATCTTCTTGCGTTTTAAGATAAAAAGTTTCGGTGTAAAATTGTCCTTTGAAGTACCTGTCAGAGTCATTTTTTAAAATGTGTAATATATATTTTGTTCTCTAAGACATGAGCCATCATCCTCCTTCCTTCTGAAGGAACCCTGGGTTATAGAATACTTGAGTTCGGAATATTTATTTCTTCCGCACGTGTAGTTTGGGCATTTATTATTCTGAAGTCAGCCTGAATTTTGCACTTACTGTTTTGGATGGGGGAGGGTTGGGGGTGTGAGGGTAGAAGTTTAATCTTTTGATATGAAGAAGTTTTGCAAGGATAGAAATAAAACTGATGCATTCTCAACCTCTCCTTTCCCCATCACTGAAATCTTTTCTTTTGACCTTCAGACTCAAGATACAGAGATTTCTTCTTTTATGCCTTGATTAGTGTTTCTATCTCATTTTGACTTTTTTCCATCTGTTGGACTTTCATTGCCTGGATCTCTCCTAACCCTCTTAGATGTCTATTCTCATTTCCTTTAATGCGTCTTTGAAATCTGCGTCCTTTTCTCCTGCTCTCTTGGAGAGCTTTTCAAGTATGTTGCCTACATCACTGATACGATTTTCTGCATGTTGATTCTGTCCAGGAAAGGTTCTAATGGGAATTTTATTCCTTTGCTTGCGATTTTTTCTCTGGTTCCCTTATATCCTTTCTTATGTAAATGAATCTTCCTCATTTCAGCTTCCTTCTCCACCTGCTGGTTTCATTTCATCATGTGTCTCTCTCTGTCACTCTCTTTTGAAAAACACAGGTCACATTTTCTGCAGTGACAAATGCAATTCAAAAATGTGCAGGGGTACTTTTCACTAGTATGATTTTACTGAGGATTTTTAGTTGGGATCCTGCTCTTACGTGTTTTAGAAATGTCTGTAACTCTGTCTAGTGCTGATGTTGCTACTCCTAGTTTTGTCTGTGTGTTCTTGAGCAGAGAGAGGGCCGTGGGGGGCAGCATTTTCCGGCAGAGTGGATGTGGGACTTCCTGTTGGTGCCCCTCCCCACTCGGATGCTACCGAGTCTCCCAGTCAGACCCTCACCCAGAAGCCAGCTTGGTTTACATACATTTCTTGGTCTAGGAGCCATTTGCCTTGTGCAGTTTTGCAGGGATGAGGGGGAGAAGCCTCCTGCTCTGCTGTCTCCCCCTCTGCTAGATCATCTGAAGCAATCTCAGTCTTCTAAACTTTAAACTGCCCATTCCATGTTGCTCCCGGAGCTCACCGTGTCTTTACCCTTCCCTGGGACTTCACACCCCACATTATTACGACCGGGTGCCTGGGCCCTTTCACCCCCAAGGGAGTCGTCCTGGGATGTTGAAAGGATGCAGACAGAAAGGTCCTTGTGGATATGGGGTTTGAGGTCTAGAGTCGGGAGAACGAGCTATGTTCTGTGTGGGGATGGCTGCCCTGGTGTGTATATGGGCAGACAGCAGGTGTGGACAACTTCCTTTATTCTTTTTTGGCTTCACTCTTTGCTCTCAGAGGCCAAGACACTTACTAGTAACCCAGAGTTTCTCAGTCCAATGCCATCTGTTGTGGGGCGGGGGTGCACATTTCTTCAAGAGTCTGGAAGATCTTTGGTAATCCAGGGTTCCAGAGCTATTGTCATTTTACATGCTGTCTTGATTTGGTGGGAAGCTGGGATAGAAAATATGACTGATGATCAGTCTGTTTCTGTGGGAACCAATGGAGTATTGCAGCAGAGGGGAGGTGGCCCCGTGGCATGCTAGGGGCTCTAGGAGAGTCACACTCCGGAGACTAACCCAAAGCTGTGGGTAGGGGCCACGGATGTTCAGTGAACTTGGCAGGAGTTGGGTGAAGACTCGTAAGCTGTAGATACACTGTCAGCCATGGTCAGATGGAGCCCTCCATGCAGAGTGGAATGGCTTCCACGAAGCTGCTGCCTCCTTCAATGCCTGCTCCCTCTTGTTGCTGGTTGGCATCTTTGCTGGGCACTGCCCTGTTCTGGTGGCTTCCCACTGGCGAGATGTGGCCTGGTGGCTAAGAACTCGTCCATAGAGTCAGACGACCATGAATTCAGATCTTGGCTAACCTCCTACTGACTGTGTGATCATGGGAGAGTCACCTACCTTCTCCGAGCCTCAGTTTCTTCCCTTGTCACATGGTGGGAGAATGCTGTCCAGCCGAAAGGCTGGGTATCAAGATGAAATCTGATGCCTTAAAGTGATTAACATGGTTCCTGGAACTTAGCATGTACCAGATCAAGGTGATTGTCACCGTTATTAATCCTAATGAGACAGTCATGCAGGTGGCATCAGGGCACCAGTCATAATTGCGTCAGAATTTTCCTGCCCCCACCTGCCGTAGAACAGCATCTCACATTCGCTGGGATCACACAGAGAGCAAATGTTAATTAATGATTTGATTGAACTCTAAGGAATAGTTCAACGTCTCATCGCTTATCTTTGAAAAAAGAAGTTGGTGGGGGTGTGCACCCAAGATTTTCTAATATTATTCATGTGTTTGTGCTTATGTGCCAAGTACAAGGGAAGGGAATTAACGATGTTTCTAGTTGAAAGGACTGAGCTTCGTGTGGTCTTTGCAGGCAGGGTGGGAGTGCATCAGGAGGGAGAGCTGCCAGGCCCAGGGGGCTAACTCTCTGTTTTCAGCAGGAGTGAGGGGTTAGGATGCAGTGGAGGTTTGAGGGAGCTTAAGAAGAAGAATTTACCAGACAGAGAATGTCACAATCATACACAAGATCAAGTCCTAAATGACTTGGGCTTCTGTTATCAACAGAACAAATTAGAATTCAGGTTCTGTTTGAGATGCTCCTGAGAAGGAGGAGGAAAGAGGGTCAGAAAATCTGCAGAGGGGTGTCCAGAAGGGGCTGAGGTCCTGGGAAATGGTGGAGATCTACGTGGGGTGGGGTACTGGGAGCCAGCTTTCCTCTGAGTTCCTTGTGGGCATTCTGGTCTTTCAGGAAAAGCAGTTGTTTTACTGAACCTGAAAAAACTTTTTGTTTGTTTGGGTGAAATAATGTATATAAAAGTACTTTTGTCAACTGAAGTTTCATAAACGTGCCATCTTCCCATCATCTTGCAGTGCTTTGTGGTATTCAAGATCCTTTTCCCATATCTTAGTCCTTTCGGTTCTCCCAAGAACCCCGCAGGTATTTATCATCATCATCATCATCATCATCATCATCATCATCATCATTATTATTAATCTGTTTTAAAGAGGGGGACACCAAGGCCTGGAAAGGTTGGGTGCCTGGCCCAGGGTCACAGGGATAAAGTCAGAGCCAAATGTTCCCTCCACGTACCAGGCTGTTAGAGATGTTGCTGTTCATACCGCTCGTCATTGGTTTGGGGTTAATTTAAGTGGAAATGGTTGTCAAGCCACCCGGTGGTTTTGTGGATGGGACCAGAGGTGGAAGCAGTAGGCTCGATGTCCCATGTAAAGCAATTTGTGACTTTGTGATTGAAACTGCCAATAACTTAGAGGGAACAAAACTAAGCCCCCCATCAAGTGTGGCCCCAAATACCCATCTAGACCCTGCAGCCTCGCTGACCCCCAGCTTCTCAGGCAGCCCGACTATGCGTGGCCACCTTCCGTGCAGGGAAGGACTAATCTAAGTAGGTATACTTTCTTCTTCCCAGGGAGGAGGTGGCTGTCCTAAGGGGTCATATTCTGAAGGGTGGGGAAACATTCTGTCTGTAGGCACCACCAAGAGTTGTGGTCACCGGAGGCTATGCAAGATCAAGTGACCTTTACTGTGGAATGCAAAAATACGTATTTGCATATTCTCCATGACTACCCTATGGGGTGGGTGCTGTAACTTCCGCCTTGCTGTATGAGTCATCTGAGGCTCAGCTTCTTCAAGAACACACGATAAGAGGCTTATCAGGGGAGTTAAACCAGATAGTCTTGCTCCAAAGCCTGTGTTCTTGACTATTATATATACTAAGCTCATTTTGATAAGTGACTGCCATCCATCCATTCATGAACCCACCTCTCTAGCCACCCTTTCACCCATCCCACATCCATCCATCCATCTATCCATCCTTCCATTTACCTACCCATCCCATTATCTATCCATTTACTCATCCGTTTATGAACTCACCTCTCTACCCACCTTTTCACCTACCCTGCATCCATCCATCCATCCATCCATCCCTCCCTCCATCTATTTATCTATTCACCTATGCATCCCATTATCCATTCATCTACCCATCTGTTTATGAACCCAACTCTCTACCCACCTTTTCACCTATCCTGCATCCATCCATCTATTCATCCTTCCATCTGTCCATTTATCCATCCATCCATCCACCCACTTCCCAACTATGTTGGCTGTTTGTCTGGGGTGTTCCCCTGCTTCATCCTGGGAAAGAAGTTCCTCTATCCTGGGAGCCGAGCACACCTTCCTAGAGCTGGAGGCCTCCGTGCTGATGCACATCCCTTAGCTCCCAAGAAACATCTGGGCTTGCTCTGACACTCCTAGGTTGGTGTCCTCAGCATGCTGCTATTTCCGGCAGTGCTGGGCTGCTTATTCACTTTCCTGCCTCAGTAAACCTGTAGATGGCTTCCCCCTACAATAGCCTCAAAATGGGCAAAGCTGCAGGCTCTTCCAGAAACACTCTCGGATTTCTGAAGCATTGCTACAAACGAACACACTCAACTAGCCTCATTCCTTGACCCATACGCTGGAAGTTGGATTAATTAGGCATGGTTTTACTTTTTAAAAACTGTTATGGAGTTCATGTGGTACCTCTGAAAATTATGTAATAAATCTGAAACAGATGTTCACAGAGAATTTTATAAGGGAAGAAATTTTAATAGACATAGGCCAGTTTGAGTTGAGATAAATCAATTAAGGAAACAATTAAAATTGTCTATGAAGAGACAGTATTCTCTTCTTATTTTATTCATAGTAATGAGGCAGTGTGGCCTTGCTATTTGCATATTTATTAAGTACGAAGCAATGAAAGTTGTTTAATTATTTTGCATAGCTTCTGTTGTTTGTAAACCATTTATGAGACAATCCTACTTTTCAACATTTTTTACTTTTTATTACAAAAATTTTAAACAAAAATTCAAATGTGTAAACATGAACAGAATCATATAATGAACCCCTACATATCCATTACGTAGTTTCAACAATTATCAACTAAAACTGTACCCACTTTCCCCCACTCATTTTATTTTTCTTTTCATGAGTTTCAAAGGCATATTCTTGTTACTTAGTTTCATTGGGTCAACATTTCATTCTGATAAATTATATTATATTGACATTGAAAAATAATAAACTTTTGAGTATAATTGCTTAGTTTTTCATTGAAATCTAGCATTTGGGGGGAATTTTCCACCATTTTATTTTAATTAAAAAAAATTCAAATCTACAGCAAAGTTGAAAGACTAGTCAATGAACCCTCAGATATGCTTCACTTAGATACGCTAATTATTAGCACCAGGACCAGCATTTTCCTGTGTGTGCTTTCCCGTGGGATTACATGGAGACACGGGATGTTTTCTTACCTGTGAAGATGTGTAGACAGCGGCTCATGGCTTCAGAGCCTGCCAGGTACAGGCTCCAGTGCCACTTCCACCGCCTCCTGGCCATGCACTGTAGGTGCCTCACATTTGATGTCTTTATGTGTCAAATGGGAATGCTCATAGTGTACACCCATGGGGTTGTGCAAGGTGCACAGTAGGCACTCAGCAGTTGCAACCCCGTGCTGCAGCTGGGGGAGCTGCGTGGGGAGAATTGGGCTCTTAAGATTCAAGTCCTTTTTGTTCAATAAGGGAGATTTTTGCAGTTGAGTAGTAGAATGGCCTAGTGAGTAAGAGAAGATGTTGGAGCAAGAGTGGCTCAAACCCAGGTCTGCTCTTATACCATCTTTGGAGCTTGGTTGAGTTCCTTAATCTCCCCGCACCCTAGTTCCCTCGCTGTAAGATGGAGGAAGGAAAAAATACTTAACCTCGTTGGGTTGTTGTCAGGAGAAAATGAAATAAGAGAGTCTATGCCCAGCATTTAGCATGGTGTCTGCCTCATAAGTGCCCAATGAATGTTACCAGTCATCAGTATTGTTATAAGTGACGACGGATTAGCATGGCGCCTTTTATTTAATTGCTCCGTGTTATTATAGGTAATGATGAAAAACCCATATCAAATTCCAAATTAGCCTTTCAAAGTCTGAGTCTACTTTGGTGTAATGAAAAGAACAAAGATCTCTTGTGAAAGTTTGCAGTGCAATTTCAAACACAGGTAAGCCTGGATGGACACGTGGATGCCGCCAGCCGGGCACGGTGTCACACGCCATCATGGGAAATGACCACACGTGCCTTTGGTTCTGTTCAGTGATGTCCTAAAATAAACCAGCCTTCTTGAACCCTCCTGGAAGTGTCGGCTTCTGGCATTGAATGGCTCGGCCACGGCCAGAGTGGACGCCTCTCTGCCCAAGGCTTTGTTCTGTTCTCGTTGCCTGGACCTGACTTTGTTCTTCTCTTTCTCTCTTTTCTGACCCTCTCGTCTTGTGTCGCAGGTTGAAAGGATTGTAGACAAGAGGAAGAACAAGAAGGGAAAATGGGAGTATCTGATCCGGTGGAAGGGCTACGGGAGCACGGAGGACACGTGGGAGCCAGAGCACCACCTCTTGCACTGCGAGGAGTTTATCGACGAGTTCAACGGGCTGCACGTGTCCAAAGACAAGAGGATCAAGTCGGGGAAGCAGCCGGGCGCCTCCAAGCTCCTGCGTGATGGCCGCGGCCCATCGGTCGAGAAACTCTCCCACAGACCTTCAGAACCTGGGAAGAGCAAAGCGACCTCCCACAAACGGAAGCGAATCAACCCTCCCCTGTCCAAGCTGAAAAAAGGGTATTCAGGCAAGCCCCCCGCGGGAGGTGACAGGGCTGCCAAGACGGTGTCTTACAGGACTACCCCCAGTGGTTTGCAAATAATGCCCCTGAAGAAGGCCCAGAACGGTGTGGAAAACGGGGACGCCGGCTCCGAGAAGGACGAGGGGCACTTTGGAGACGGGTCCCACCAGCCCGGCCTGGATCTGAATGACCACGTTGGAGAGCAGGACGTGGGTGAATGTGACGTGAACCACGCCGCCACGCTGGCGGAGAATGGGCTCGGTTTGTAGCTTTTCTTTCTCTTGGGTTTGGCTCTGGCTGTGGTGGCCAGGCGGGGCTCTGCCTGCATCCTAGGGAAATACCTAAGACCCCCACCTGTGTCCCCGACTCTTAGCTAGCTGGGCCATGTGCACGTGGTCCTGTACCCGTACTGGTTGCAGACACCCATGCATGCAGGGAGGCCACACCACGGACACCCCAGCCGAGGTCTGGAAAGGGCTAGAAATTCCTGACTGTGCTTCACAGCACCCAGAGCCATGGTGATCACTCTAGAGCCACTTCTCTGAGGGAAGCTCAATGTTCTCATGCCCAGGACCCGGGACCTGTGTCTGCAGAGCACCAGGGCACCTAGCAGAGCCCCTGCCTGCAGTCTCATCATGCAGCCCAGTAGTGCAGCCCAGAGAGGTGGGGCCTGGGGTGGGGTCCGCTCCTCCTGCTCAGACCTAGTTTGGAGCTGGAATGCACCCAACCAGCCTATAAGCTGGTGCCTCTGGCCCTTCAGCCGTCGCTAGGATGGATGATGGGCCCTGTTTCTCTCTTAGGTCCTCTCTGGGTCCATGTAGGCTGCTAGAACAAAACACCTGAGACTGAGTCATTTATATATAGCAGAAATGTATTGCTCACAGTTTTGGAGGCTGGGAAGTCCAAGTTCAAGGTGCCAGCAGATTCAGTGTCTGATGAGGGCCTGTTCCTCATAGATGGCGCCTTCTGTGTCTTCACGTGGCAGAAGGGGCAATGCACTCCTTTCAACCTCTTTTATAAGGGCACTAATGCCATGACTTAATCACCACGTAAAGGCTCCACCTCTTTATGCTATCACATTGGGGGTGAGGTTTCAGCATATGAATTTGGGGGGAACACCAACATTCAGACCGTAGCAGGTCCTAAACGCTGCCCCCACTCCATGCTGTGCTAATTCTTTGGGTTTGCACCTTCTTGCTCCAGCGTGGAAGCAGCACAGCGCATGTGTGTTGTGTTGGATTATGGAATCCTCCCCCTTTTACCGAGTCTCTGCAGGCAAAAAGAGGGAAAGAGGAGGCAGTGACCCAGGTGATGCAGCTGCCAATCCTGACATTTCTTCAGTAGTCCAGTTGCTCCTTAACTGAGTCCTTCGTGGCCTGAGTCTGAGGTTAGCTGTCGGTGCCGGTTATGTGCGCTCCTTCCTTTTTCAGACACTTGTGTGTCTGGTGGCATTTTTCTGTTTAGCTGCCAGAGCCCCAAGCCTGTGGGTGTCGGGAAATCCTGCATGAGTGTGGACGACCCGTGCCAACAGAGCAGGGCCATGGGATGCGCTTACGGAACCGCAGTGTGTGTGGAATAGGGATGCTGGGATGCAGTGGGACGGCCGGGAGGACTCACGGGAGGATGGGGGATGGGGTGACGAGGTGCACTCACATCAGAGTGACGATGGCGGCTTTGGAGCTCAGAGCCTTTGGAGTAGGCGCCCCTGGGAGTGTGTGCCATCTTTAGGGACTCTTGCTGGGGAATCTGAGCAATCTGCTTCGAGGCGCCTCTTTCTCCAGAGGGAGGAATTTCACCCAAATGGGATTTATTTAGCAGTCTTTGCCCCAGACTGACTCACATGTCTGTCTGGGGATCCCCCGATGCCGGCGTGACCGTGCCTGCTAGCATATGCAAAAGCTGTTTGTTTTAGAAACTCATCTCGCGGGGAGGAGTAGGCTTGTGTAAATGAGGCTTGGCATAAACATCCGCGTTGGATGTTCCCGTGACAGCTGGCGGCAGTGGCGGAGTTCCGTGTCTCGGGAAGGGTGGCGAGGCGAGCTGTGGAGGCTCCTCGGGTGCAGGTGCGAGGCTCAGGCTCGAAGCCCTGCGCCGTGGCGGTCTGCGGCCTCCTGCCCTGCTCAGAATGTGGCCGCCCCGAGAGTGAGAGCGGGAGCATGAGCAGGGCAGGGTGCGGACTGTCGCGGTGGCCAGACTGCAGCGCGAGGAGAGAAGCCGGACTCTTGGCGAGGTCTAGATGAAGCTGCGCCTACGTCCTCTGCACCGTCCCACAGTGGGGCGGGGCTGCCAGCCGTGTTCTCTCGCCGATGTGACCTGGTAACGGGGCTGGAACCCCACGACCGGGGGAAATAGGTGAGGACCAGCCTGGAGGTCCATGGTAGTCCTTCCTGTGAACTCCAAAATGCTCTTCTAGACCTTTCACATTTCTGATCTCTTGTCTTCCTCATTTTTGCCTGTTATGTGTTCTCTACTCCACTTGGGCTGGTGCCTGGAGGGAGAGGAGGAAGCTGCCTGCCTCTATCTACTTCTCTTTTGGCTGTTCCAAGCAAAAGGGCTTAATCTCATCCGGTACTATGAGTGCCCATGAGACCTCCTGTGAGGTTAAGGCCGTGGTTTTCAAATTGTAAGGTGTATAAGATTACCCGGAAACTTGTGAAAAATGCAGATCCCAGAGAGTCTGATTTACTGAGTCTGGGGGGTGAGGAGCCGAGAAGATGGGCTTCCAGCAAGCACCCGGGGTGACTCTACTGCATTTTGAGACGTGCTTTGTGGTAAATGGGGATGGCGATGAAGTTTCACGCCAGGTGTCAATTTAATACAATACTGTTTTTTTTTTTGAGCACCTCCTAAGAGTTAGTCACCCTATTTGGTGCTTGGAGTAGAGTAGTAGAGAGATAGGCGAGGCCTTCTTCCTCTGAAACTCGCAGTCTGGTCTCCAGTAAGTTGGAGTGGCTGCTTCTGGCTCCATGTTGAGAAAACACCTGAAACTGGCTCCACGGAAGGAGTAACATGGATGTTACATACACATGCATGACTTTGCCATAGCCACATTGACAGCTTCTGTGGTCACTGGTGCGATAAATGTCTCAGCCAGTGTCAGCCTTCAACACTCTAGTTAGAACTAATTCATCATCCAGGTCCGGGGGACCTGGGGACAGGAAAAGACTAGGAATTCTTGCCAGAGGGAGAAAGGTAATGTCGAAGAGAGTGGTTTGAGGTTCTTGGACAAGATCTAATACAGAGGGGTTTTTGTGGTTCCAGAACTTCCCAGCAAAGGGTCAGAGTATTAGTCGAGCAAAACATGGCTTCACTTAGGTTTTTGGCCAGATGGAAGCTTTGCTGAAGCCAGTGTTCATGCCCACGTGGAGCCCTGGCTATCCTCCTCCTATCTTCTTTCCTAACCCCGTGGTCCCTGACCTGGACCGAGGGATCCTGTTTCCAGGGCCCAAGGGTGAGCTGGGCAGGGGGATGCAGCACAGAGAAGGGCTCATCTTCGCCTGGCACAAGGGGCTGGGGAGGGCCTGGCTGCACTAGCATAGCATTTGTTTTGGGGGTGGGCTGTTGCTTTTTATATGGTTTTAACTTCTCTTTGGTGCGTTAAGGTTCTGCATACAGAACAGCCACTTATGTAACACGTTACTCATTTGCTGTTGACTCCCTGATCTGCCGCGGGAACAA
The DNA here is from genome assembly GCA_963574885.1 of Lepilemur ruficaudatus. NCBI lineage: Eukaryota > Metazoa > Chordata > Mammalia > Primates > Lepilemuridae > Lepilemur > Lepilemur ruficaudatus. Next base: position 58,644 of record CAUYRT010058495.1, on the reverse strand, counting down.
ATGCTAAATCCGGGCTCCGGCGGGTGGCGTTTTGGTTTCAGAGTGCGTCTTTCCACGGCCGCGTCTGGGAGGCTTGTGCAGCCACGTGGCACCGCGCTTGCTTCTGATTTCTCTCCGGTAACGACTGACGGCTTTGTGGTCTGAGGACCATCTGCCTCGGTATCCCTCAGGAGCTTGTTAAGTTGGGCTCCACCCCCATCGAATGAGCGGGGGTCTCCGGGGGCCAGGTGTGGACTGTGCGTGTTAAATGCTGAGTGTCAGCAGCAGCCACGGGGGTGCGCAGGGGCTGCCGCAGACGTGTTTGGCTGCAAGAGATGGTTCCTGGATTCATTTGTCGGGAGATGTGGTGTTACTTGGAATGTGAGCTTGTGAGTAGGAAGGTGTTTTGGTCCTTCGGAGTTTTAACACCCTGACATAGTTCCTTCTCCTCGCTGATGTACTTTCTGCCAGGTAGCTTTTTGTTTTCTAAAGGACACTGGTTTCATCTGCATGGAAAAGCCATTGGGTTTGCTAACCGCTCCTATGTTTCTGCCCAGGAGAACTGTGTAGTGTTCTCTTGTCTAAACAGGCCAGAGCATCTGTGCTTTTTACAGAGTCACCTGAGAGAACATCCCAGACGAGGCGCTGTCATTTCTCCTTGGGCCCCAGGACAACACACAGACTCTTGGTGTTCTCCAAAAGGCCATGAGCATCCCCTGCTGGTCCTGCCCCGGGGGCTCCGCATCCACATTCCTCTGATATTTGAAAATCGTTTTTTCCTTGCGTCTTGCCTGTGGTCTGCCGCCCAGGCGTTGTGTCTCAGACATTGCCCGATTCCGTGTGTTCAGATTTATTCCTGCCATTGAACAAGTCCCACAAACATGCAACATTTGCCGTTTTCTCTCCTTTGGTCTTTTAAAGTGATCTCGGCGTTCACTCCCGGAAGGTTTGTTTGTCTCTTCCTACTTGCTCTTTCGACATGATTGTTGTTTCCCCCTTTGTTGATCATAACAGAGAACCACATTTTAAAAGCTCCCCAGGACTAAACACAAGCACGGCAGATGCCCTCCCTGTGACTTTTGAGAACCTCGGGGCTCCCAGACCTAGCGCCAGCATCGGAATCGCCGAGAGGCGTGTTAAAGCACAGCTTGCCAGATCATCCTCTGGCTCTGATTCAGCAGGTGTGGAGGGAAGCCTGAGAATCGGCATTTCTGGCAAGCTCGCAGATGCTGCTGCTGGCCAGGGAACCCACTTTCCGAACCGCTTCTCTAGACCGATCAGCTCCACGATGACTGGGATGAAAATGCGGATGGTGGCCGTGCGTGCCAGCTGGTGGTATCGGAGGTCTGGGACCAGTTTTATAAAGGCAAAGGGCACTTCAGGGATTCAGGTTTAAGCCAGCAGACTATTCCTAGTACCGAGGGCTGTGTTCTGTCCGACACCACTGTGCCAACCTTTCGGGCATCTTCAGTGGCGTCAAAGGTACTGACTCGGCTTTCCAGGGAGGTGGGATCTCTGGTCCCAGTGATTTCCCTTAGGGCCTTAGGTTAAGAGACACTCATGTACATGCAGACACACACAGACACACCTGTGTATCACAGAGGGAACTCCCTTAATTTTAATGTTAGAAGAAATCGCAAAAAAAAGTAAAGCTGTCCATCAACTGATGCATGGATAAACAAAATATAGTCTCTCCATACGACGGAATGTTGTCCAGTCTAAAAAAGAGTGAAGTTCACTGATGCCGCAACGTGGATGAACCTCATCATCGTGATGCTCAGTGACAGAAGACACAAAAGGCCACATACTATATATGACCCCATTCATATGAAATGTGCAGCATAGGTGAATCTGCAGGGACACACAGTAGATTAGGGGCTGCCAGGGACTGAGGGGAGAGGGCAATGGGGAGTGCCTGCTAATGGGCGCAGCATTGCTTGTGGGCGCAGTGAATATGTTCTGGAATGAGATGACGTTGATGGTTGCACAGCTCTGCACATGTACTAAAAATCACTGAACGGTGCTCTTTCAATGGGTGAATTTTTATGGTATGTAAAATAAATCTCAATCGAGCTGTTTGAGTAAAAAAGGAAAAGAAAGAAGGGCATAGCGAGTAGAATGAAAAATAATAGCTGCCATTTGTTCCCTGCTTGCCACGTGCCAGGGAGCCTTCGAGGTGCTGTCCGAGGAGCTGTGCGTTTAATTCCCTCGACAGCCCCCATTCCCCACCCTGGGAAACTGATGCACAAGAGCCCTGCTGGAGTTTGTCCACATGTCACAGGAGGTGGAGCTGGAGTGGAACCACAGTGCCCACTCCTGAACCCGAACCCCTGTCTAGGAAATCAAGGTGCCCTTAGTGCGCCAAAGGACACTGTACAAGTTTCCTGTTGCTGCTGTAACAAATTACTACAGACTTGGTGGCTTAAAGCAACACCAACTTATTCCTTTGTAGTTCTGGAGGTCGGAAGTCTAAAATGGGTTGGCAGGGCTGTGTTCGTTCTGGAATTCCTAGGGGCGATCCTGTTTCCTTGTCTCTTCCGGCCTCCAAAGGCTGCCCACACTCCTTGGCTTGCGGCCTCTCCTCTCTCTGGCCTTTGCCTCCACCCTCCTGTCTTCTTCTCTAACTCTGACCCCCCCACCTCGCCTGCCTCTTAGAAGGATTCATGTGATTGCATTGGGCCCGCTCTCTCCTTTTCTTGTAGTTATACGTTTCAAAAAAAAAAAAAAATCCTGCCCTTTTAGAGTGGTTTCAAGACAGAGAAGAAATAAATATGTTAAGTGTGTCAATATGGTATATCTAAGTCTCAAAATGCTTCTTTTCTTTTTTCTCTTCTCTTTTTCTCTTTCTTTGTATTTTTTTGAAGTTACAAAAGTAATACATGAGAGTTGCAAAAAGTTCAGACGATATGCAAAGGGTAAGCTTTTTAAAAGTTCAAGTTTCCCTCTTCTTTCTTCTCAGATCCTATTTAGAGGTGACTCCTGTTCATGTTTTCTTATGGCTCTTTCCAGACGGTTCTCTGAGTTCATGACGTACATATGTGTGCATACATTTACACGTCCGTCTCATCTGTCCACCCATCTGTCTGTGTCTGTCTAGCCCAGGCCTCACTGAGGTGTCATCTGAGTAGGGACGAGGTGGTGAGAACATCTTGTTCTGCAAATTGCTTTTTAAACTTAAAATCCACCTTGGAACTCTTTCTGGGTTAGGCTGTGTGGATTCACTTCCCTCTTCTTAGCTGCTTGGGACTTACAGGGTGCAGGACGTAACAGTTCCTCTTTGGTGGACGTCTGGGCCGCCCGTAAAGGCACCTGCTCCTGCCAGGCCTGGCGACTGCGGGTCTTTCTCGTGCTTTTGCGGGCTGTGTCGTTCTCAGCTCAGTTGGTAAACGAGGGTGAGCATCTGTTCGGCTCCTGCCTGGGGTGTGTCTTTCCCCGGGGGTCGTCTGAGTGCAGTCCTGCTGCGCAAACGCAGCGTGGCGGGCGGTCAGGAGCATTCAGCCACATACCCTCAGACTAAATACGCAGCCTGCAGTTATGCAATGCAGGTAATCACACCTCCTGGGGTTGCGGTGAAGAACGAGTGACTTGATTCATAGAAAGCCCTTAGACTGTCACCTGGCGTATGGTAGACCTTTGATAAATATTAGGAGTTATTTCAATTCTTGCCCCATTTTTCTAACAGGGTCTTTGTGTTTTCCTGTTGGTTTTCTTTTTAGAACACTTTACAGAGTGTGTACATCTATTAATCCTTTGTTATATGTGTCAACTAATACTCACTGAGTGGCTGATATATGCCAGGAACTATTTAGACAAATAATTGTGATACCTTGCACCAGGGTGGAGACATGCAGAAGCTGTAGGCAAGGGCACCAGAGCCAGTGTGGCGGATGGAGTTGGTGGAGGGCTTCTTGGAGGAGGTGATGCATAAACTGGATCTGATAGAATGAGCCAGAATGAGTGAGGGAAAGGCAGGGATGGCAGGCGGCGATGAGGGCACAGAGCCAAGGAAGAGCAGGGGGGTGACGGATACTGCCGTCAAAGAAGACGGCAGTGCAGCCCGTTCTGTACCAGTCCATAGGGGAGGCCAGGCTCTGGGGAACTCCCTGTGTGGTCAGGATTGGCGTAAGGACCGGGTGGCTGGCACCCCAGCCCACTCGTCAGCACTCCGCACGTGGGGCTCCCTCTGCCTGAGTGCCCCTCCCTGCCAGCGCCCACGTGAGCCGCAACCTCTGCTCCCCCTGTGGGTCTGGCTGCAGCAGTGACTCCCCTTGGAAACCGCCCCTGACTGCGGTGTATTTGCACACGTAGAACCATGTTTCCGTACTGACCGCAGTGACCTTAGTGTGTCATGGTCACAGCCGGATTATTTGAATAATCCCTGCCTCCCCCTCTCGGTCAGAAGCCCCGCGAGGGCAAGACGGGTCTCTGCTTTTGCTCGCGGCGGCATGGCCAGCATCTGGCGACGCTGGGCTCTTTGTAGCGTGTGAGGGACATCTATGGATGACAGCGCGAGCGAATGAACGGAGAGAAAGCAAGAGGCCGTTTCCGCTTTCAGACGGGGTCCTGAGGCCAGGTGCGCCCACTGCAGAGCCCGCTGAGCATCTGTCAGAGCTTCCCACCCGTGTCCCAGTGTGCGCTCTCTCCTCCAGTCGTCGGGGGCGCTCGCATCACGCTCCCTGCGCGTGGTACCCTGTTTCATCAGGGCTCTTAGCAGCAACGGAAGGATTCCTGCTCTGTTGTTTCACTGGACAGGAGTCGTCGCCAGCTGCCACAACGGCCCCACTCACTACGCTCCTCTGCCCCTGATATCCATGCAGCGTGGCCGACTCTTAATTAAGTCCCTGGGCTCCCGCATGGGGGCATTGCGTGTCCTCTCCAGCAGGGTGCGTTTCCTCCAGGTTTGCCGTCCCCGTGTTTTGTGTCGTCCTTTGCTATGGAGGAGAAAATGCCTAACTCACGTGACTGATGATCTGCCTCGGTGGTAACGTAGGACGTGAAATCAGGGGACTTATTAATAGAAGTGCCAGTTACAGGAAGGAGTTTAAGGTTTCTCCTTGAGAACTGCTGTCACTCTGGAGGTAACGTGGTGGGGAGGAAACTGGGAAGAGCAAGCTTTGGAGGCAGAGGGTCTGTGAGTTCAAACACAGACGCTGCCTCTTCGTGGCTCCAGGCAGGTCTTACTAGCTCTTGAGCCGTGGTTTTCACCTCTGTGATGTGGGAATAACAGTCCTGCATCCAGGCACACAGTCAGTGCCCGGTGAATCTTAGTTTCTCTTCCTCCCTCTGTTAGACCCCGCTGCGTGCGGAGCTTCCTGCTTCGCTCAGAGGTGTGCTTTCTTACCCCAAATCCAATATGCTCCTTTGCTTTTTCACTGATGCTAGGATGTTCATTTCCGTTTGGTGATGCAAACCAGCAAGGCAAATTCGAGAAGCCCCACTTCTGGGTTGCAGGACAGCTGACTCTGTCACTCCGTGATTTCTCTACAGAAGTGAGAGTCTTGAGTTTTCCACCTGCCGTCTTGGTGACTAGGCCACCAAGTTGGAGATTCCTGGCTCCAAGTTTGTTCTTTCTTCTCCTGTCATATAAGAGCTCTGGTAGGATTTCCCCCCTTTAGTTCTTGTCTCACTTCTCCATCTCAGCAGAGAGAGGATCGGTGCTGAGTTCTTGGAGTTCAAACAAGACATCCCCATCTCTGGCCTGACTTCCCCCCACTGATTCCCCGCCTCCCTTGGCGGTGGTGAAAAAGAAACAACTGGCTGCGAAGTTTATTGAGCACCTGTGTGTGCCAGGCACGGTGCTGGGTGCTGCGGGTGCGGCCTGGCTCATATTCTTCTGGGAAAAACGAGGGACAGAGCCAAACATGATGGGACGTGGGAGGGCCCTCCATGAATGTGGAACCCACTGGGAGGAGGAGATCAGAGAAACGACCTCCAGGTGGAAGTGATGTCTCATCTGAGACCTGAAGGATGCATACAGGTTGGTCAGGCAAAAAGGAGAGGGAAGAATGTTCTGGACAGGAGGGACTGTATTTTATTAAGATGATTTGTAGAAAATGCGTAACATATACTTCAAATATCATCAGTAAAGTACGTTTATGCTGTCTTCATCAAACAGTTATTAAATGACCACCGTGACCCAACACTGTGTCCCTAGAAGTGGGCCACTGTGTGCCTTTTTCTGGAAATATAATGATGAATAAGACAAGATGCCCACAGTTTAGGGAAGAAAACAAATTAATTAGGGAAATGACAAAGTGACAATTTCCATACCATGTCAAAATAGCCAGTATTCTCTGGGAGGCTGAGGCAGGAGGATCCATTGAACTCAAGAGTGGATATGAGCCTGAGCAAGAAGAGACCCCTCTCTGTACTAAAAATAGAAAAATTAGCCGGGCGTGGTGGTGTGTGCCTGCATGTAGTCCCAGCTACTGGGGAAGCTAAGGCAGGAGGATCACTCAAGCCCAGGAGTTTGAGGTTGCTGTGAGCTAGGCTGATGCCACGGCACTCTAGCCTGGGGAGACAGAGCAAGATCCTGTCTCAAAAAAAAAAAAAAAAAGCCAATATTTACTGAGCCCTTGCTAAGCCATGCCTTCTTCCAAGCATAGTATACATGGAACTCAGTTAATCCTAGCAGGGAAATGTGGAAACTGAGGCATATGCAGGTGAAATGACTCACCTGTGGTCTGCTAGTCGGTAGGTGGCTGTTCCAGGATTCATATCTAGTTGTTCTGGTTCCAGACCCACATTCGCCAGTGCTGCTGCTCTGCTTCTTGAGGGGCAGGGTTATCTGGGAGCCCAGGGGAGAGCTACATTGCATATATATTTTTTAGCCTTTTGAGATCATTTTTTTCCTTGTAACTCAGTTAATGAGGCATTTACTTTGCACCCACTGTGTGCTGGGAACTAAGGATGTAGATGACCAGCCTGGTCTTTCAAAGAACTCAGGGTGAATTAGGCTGATGAAGGGATCAGCTAGTCCCCAATGATGGGCTGCAGAGCTGAGCGTGCTAACTCAGGAAGGACCAGGACGAGCCCCTGCGGGAGCCCTGGGGATGTGCTGCTCCAGGCCCTTGGGGAGAAGGAGACAGCTGCCTGGGAGAGGAGCGTTTCTGGAGAAGTGCGTTCAGGTGGAGTGAATCGGCGTTCCTGGCCAGGGGTGCAGCCGAAGCAATGGCCCAGAGGCAGGAAAACGCAGAGTTTCAGAGAACCTCCAACTGTCCTGGAAATCAGGGTGTGTAAGGAGCAGGAATGGGAGTTAAGGCAGAAAATAGGCTGAGGCCAGAAGGGGGAGGCAGTAAGTTTCTGAGTGGAGGAGTGGCAAGAAAAGGTGATGAAATGAATTGTAAAGGGAGCCACTTTCTACTCTGAACATAAAGCATTCCTGCAGAGTATTTGCCGTGTACCAGGATTCTGGCATAATAGAGGTTTTGGAGCCAGTGTGGCCTTGGAGATGTGCTAAGGCAGGAGACATGATTTAACCTGTAGAAAAAGTTCCTTTGAAAAGGTTATTTTGCATTTTGAATTCATGCTTTGCTCTGCCATTTAAAACATTCAGATGTCTGACAATAAGCACCCTAAGATGTATCTAATCATCACTCCCAGCAATTCTAAGTAATCTTGAAACCTAAAATTTCTTGAAATTCAGAGGCCAGATGATGGCTACACTGTGGATGAGATTTTTGTCTTTTCTTGAATGCACCTGTGTGTTTGAGCTGTGCTATTGAATTCAGGCCCTGAGATCAGGGGTTCTGTGCAGGGTGACAGTTAGGGGCTGGGACAGTGACAGGGGCTGTGAGATAACAGCAGAGGTGCAGAGCTAAGGGTGCACGCTGGGCACTTTGGCCTCACGCCATGAACGCTCAAGACGTGAGTGGGTGGAGTGATCAGAGGGGTTTTCCGACTTCAGCCCATCTCCTCCCCACCAGGGTTAAAGGTTCTGACCTCCCAGCCCTCTCTTACTGACGGGAGCTGCTGTCCCCGGCTGCTGGCTCTGGTGGCAGTGCATTGTTTCCTCCTGCCATGCAGAGGCAGAGCCAGATCTTGGCACTGTAACTCTGCACCGGCGCCTCTCCTGTCCTCACACCCCAGAACAGTCCACGGCGCCTGATGGACTTTCTGCGAGTCAACTGCAGACCAGGAAACGGGGCTCATGCACAGGAACTATCACTTTCTCTTCAAAGAACTGCAGCTGGAAAACCCTCACCCCACCGTCCACACAGGGCTGGTTTTGGTCAACTGTGGAGCCGATGAGCATTCTCTTTGGTTTATTGTAACACCCTGCCCTCCGCCCTGCCCCCTGACACAGTTGAGGACTGAACGTGCTCAAGTTTAAACTGCCCTTGGGTTGGTCCCTTCTCTTTGTGCATCGTGTCTGCTTCCCAGGATGATTTCAGTGGTTGGAACGCTGGGGAGAGTGCGCCGGAAGCCGTTTCCTTCTGTGTTCAGGTGGCTCAAGCCACACAAGGTGTTACTACTTTCTTTGCAAGGGAAGGAAAACTCACGGCACTCTCACCGTGTTCTCTCCTTGGGCATCTTGGAGAGGTGAGATCTCACTAGGCTGCTGTGAGGCAGAGGGGCAGATGTGATATCGACGAGTTAGTCACCTAGGTGTGAGATCAGCTCGACTGCAGAAAACAAATGTGTACGTGCACGAGATGAACACAAAGCTTTGGAAGTGTGGCTGATGCGCAGAGGCTTCATGATCTGTGAGTGAGGTGAATATGGAATGCCCCCCAGCGTCAGGAATGCCACTTATTAATTTGGCGTGGGGTATGTTGCCCCAGCGAGTTTCCCCCACTTGTCTGCTCGTTCATTTACTTGGTGAAGACTTGGTTGAGCATGGGCTGTCTTCCAGGCACTGTGCTCAGTGCTGCAGACACAAATGTGAGCAAGTCTCAGGCTTACTGTCCCCAAAGAGCGCGCAGTCTGGGGGGACATCAGGCAGGTGTATATCGATGCTGATAACACAGCAAAATGAGCTCTGCTTGGCAACGGCGTCACATGACACAGGCGCCAGGTGCAGTGCCCGAATTTTCTTTCCTGCTTCGTTCAGCAAAGACTGGGCTCTTAGGAAGAAAAGTTGAACGTCCATCAGAGCCAGCCCTGGGGAGGACGGCCTGAGTCCAGGGTAGGTTTCAGAGTCTTGAGCCCAGCATCTAGTTTGGAGTCAAGATGCTTGAGTTTGACCCCGTTTGCTGGTACTTCCCAGGGGCATGTCTTTGGGTTTTTGTTTTCTCACCTGTAAAATGGGAATACAAATAGTATCTTACAGGGTTGTGATGAGGATTGAATGAGGTAACCTGTGAATCCCATAGTGAGTGCTCAACAGCTTGTGAGAGTTCCACTATAGAGAACAACTGGGAGAAGGGACTTTGAGGAAGATGCTGCAGCAACACTGGGAGCCTCCACTTCAGAGCGTTCTGGGGCAGGTGTGCATCACGCCTGGTCCAGCTGCCCTGGTTTCCAGGGACGACTGTGCGAACTGTGGAACCAGTGTGCATCGTGCAACCCTCGGTTCGGGATAGCATCCTTTGGTTGTCTGTCCTTTTCCTTCCTTCCTCCCTACCCGAAGGGAGCTTGGTGCTCTTCTGTGCCTGGCATTTGAAATGTTCTTGGTGGAGAACTTGGGCATGGACCCCAGGCCCTGCCAGGAGTGGCTGTGTCTCCTGAAACTGATGTTGTGTGGTAGCAATGCTCTGTGCTGTGCCCCTTAGCCTGTCCTCCATGGGGTGCCCCCCAACCCCACCCACCTGCCTCCTGCCCTCCCAGACAGCTCAGCCCTAGTCCCAGGGCAGCTGCCCCCTTATCTTTCAAGAACACGTTTCTATCTCTGGGCCTCTTACAAACCGCAGTGCATTCCCTGACACCTTTTCTTACTGCATGTCGACCACTGTGCACCATTTCTGGAATCCTTCCGCCATTTCTTCATTGACTGGGCAGATTTCCTTCTCTTGTTAGCTCAGTTGTGATGCCTCTTTCTGTCTTTCAGAGTTTCTCCTCAGAAAATCGTCCACAAATCCTTATACTTTTGTCCAGTCTGTTTATGTCTGTCTTTTAATGTAAGAGTTTAATCTGTTCACAGAATGAAAATTATTGATGCATTTCAATTATTTCTCCTATTTTATATTGCCTTTTACTTTTATTACTCTTTTTCTCTGCTCCCTTTCCCACCCCTGTCCCCTGGCCTTTTCATGCTTTTTATTGGATTGGTACATTTTCCATATTTTCTCCACCTGGGCTGACTTGGAAGCTAGCTATAGACTGTATTGGTATTTTCAAATATTAGTGCACATACTTAACTATGATTTTTTTTCTGACAAATATGATGTCCTCTTACTGAAAATGGCAAGATGCCTCTACTTAGCTTTAAATTGTCATTGAACATGTCTCTTCCACATCTTATTATTGTTTTGTACACACAATGATGTTAAATACCAAAGATTATTTTTACAGCCAATACTTACACTTAGTAAAAATTTTTTATCTACTTTTTTCCTCCATACATTCTTCTTTATTAATTTTTTGATTTACTAAAGTTTATTTTAATATTTCTTTTAGAGTCTGTGGTAGATAAACTCTCTTAGTGTTAGGGTATCTGAACATGCCCATTTACTTGGTCCTTTAAATGCTGCTTTAGCTGGGTATAAAATTCTTGGTTGGTAGTTATTGTCTCCCAGCATTTTGTTGATAGAAGCTCATTTATTATTATTATTTTTATTGTAGCTTATTGTTTTTCAGCCTCTGTTATTGCTGTTTTCAGTCTCTCATTCCTTTTTGATAATATGATTCTTCTGTCTATGCTCTATTTTAAGAACTTCTTTTTACTCATGGCATTCTATAGTTTCATTATTATTTGTATATTTATCCTGCTTTGTACTCAGAGTACTCTTTCAAACTAAGAAGCTTTTCTATTTGAGTTCTAGAAAATATTCAGGTGTTATCTCTTTGAAAATATTCAGAGTTATCCTTTGTATAGAACTTTAATTTGATTCTTATTTGTAGGATGATTGTATTTAAAATGTATTTAACTTTTTATTTTGAAATAATTTCAAACTTAGAGAAAACATTATGAAGGACCCTTTTTCAGATTCCCCAGTTTTTAACATTTTGTCCTGCTTTCTCTATGTGAGTGTGTATGTGTGTATATGTACATGTAAATAGACACACACATATACATAACATATACAAGTGAGTATACAAATTATTAATATTTTTCTGAACCATCTGAGTGTAGACTATACATTATGCCTCTTTACCCCTTAATATGTAGTGTGGCTATTTTCTCAGAAAAAGGATATTCTCTTAAGTAAACACAATACAGATAGGAAATTCAAGAAAATTTGCATTGAAGTAATACTTTTATCTAATCTGTAGTCCACATTCCAATTTTTTTCTTTTTTAAAATTTTTATTTCAATAGATTTAGATGGGTACAAGTGTTTTTTGTTACACGGATGAGTTATATAATGCTGAAGTCAGGGTTTATAATGCACGTATCACCAGAATAGTCTACCTATCTACCCAATAGGTAGATTTTTATCCCTCACCCCCACAAGGCTACCTCCTTCTTAGTTTTCAGTGTTCATTATACTACTTTATGACCATATATGCCCCTTGTTTAGCTCCTACTTATAAGTGAGCATATGTGGCATTTGTTTTTCCATTCCTGAGATACTTCACTTAGTATAATGGCTTCCAGTTCCATCCAAGTTGATGCAAAACCCATTATTTCATTTTTATGTCTGAGTGGTACTCCATGGTGTGTGTCTGTGTGTGTGTATACATATTATATATATATATATATATATATGTGTATATAAACCACATTTTCCAAGTAGTGAGATTGCTGGATTGAATGGTAGGTCTACTTTCAATTCATTGAGGAATCTCCATACTGTTTTTCATAGAGGTTGTATTAGTTTATATTCCCACCAAAGCATATATACATTCCATTGTTACCACATCTGTGCCAACATCTGTTGTTTTTTGACTTTTTAATAAGGGCAATTCTGATGGGGCTAAGATAGTATATCATTGTGGTTTTAATTTGCATTTCTCTGATAATTAGTGATGATTAGTGATGTTGAGCACATTTTCGTATGTTGGCCATTTATCTGTCTTCTTTTGAGAAAAATATGTTAATGTCTTTTCCCACTTTTTGGTGAGGTTATTTGTTTTTTTCCTGCTGATTTGTTTGGGTTCTTCATAGATTCTGGATACTAGTCCTATGTTGGATATATAGTTTACAAATATTTTCTCCCATTCTGTAGGTTCTCTGTTTACTCTGTTGATTATTTCCTTTGCTGTTTAGAAAGTTTTTAGTTTAATTAAGTCTCATTTATTTGTTATTGTTATTGCTCTATTTGCTTATGAGGTCTTAGTCATAAATTCTTTGCCTGGGCCAATGTCCAGAAGAGTTTTTCCTACATATCTTCTAGAATTTTTATGGTTTCAGGTCTTATATTTAAGTCTTGATTCCATCTTAATTTTTATATTTGGTGAAAGATATGATCCAGTTTCATTCTTCTGTATGTGGCTATCCAGTTCTCCCAGCACTACCTTATTGGATAGGTCAGGATGTTCTTTCTCCAGTGTATGTTTTTGTCTCCTTTGTTGAAAATCAGTCAGTTGTAGCTATATGGGTAAAATACTTTTGTAGCTTTCCTCTCTTCACTTGAAAATATATTTTGGAAATCCCTCCCTATTCATAGTGATAGTGTTCTTTCTTTTTTATCGCTGTGTAGTATTCCGTTGTGTGGATGCACCATAGTTTATTCCACAAATCTATACATGGACATTTAGGTAGCTTCCAGTGATTTGCAATTTTCAATAATGCTGCACTAATCCTATGCATATATACTTTTGTGCTGCTGGAGGTATAATTTTCCTGTTAAATTTCTAGAAGTGGGATTTCTGGGTTGAGATGAAGTGCATAAACAATGTTGTCAGATAGTGACAAACTCCCTTCCATGGTGGTTGTACCTTTTTGTGTCCCACCCAAAATTAGGAGAATGCCTGAGTCCACACATTCTCTCTCGCAGAATATATTGTCAGGATTTAGAATTTTTGCCAAGCTGATGCATGAGAAATGGTATGTCAGTGGAGTTTTAATTTTCATTTTTTTATTATGAGTTTTGTTTTACATTATTCTTTTGAGTGAAATTGGAATCTTTTCTTATGTTTAAGGGCCATTTTTATGTAATGTTTATGGATTGTATGTTCATGCCTTTTTTCCATTTTTTTCCTGTAGGATTTTTTTTTGTCCTTTTTATCTTCTACGTTTAAAAGTTCCTTACAATTCGGAAATATGAACCTTCTGTTTGTGATACGCAACTGTTTTACCCTATTTGTTATTTGCCTTTTAATTGATTCTTTATCCTATCCACTGTCCTTGTTTCCTTTCTGTCTGCTTTTGTTTGAAAATTTCTTTTTTATTTTAAATGACTGTTTTTCTTGCAGCTATCACTCAGAGCATTTGAAGTATTCCTATTTTAAAGTCCTTGTCAGATTGCTTCATGATGTTCATTTAGTTTTATTTGGAGTAAATTATGTTTCAAGTGTGGATTTGCACAAGGGTTGGCTTGTTTTATAAGCAGGAGTCGTCTACATGCTTTGGAATTTTGGTGTGCAGGCTCATTTCGAGAGGGAAGTTTTTGCTTTGTTTTGTTTTTCTTTGTTTTCTCCCTCTCCCTTTCTCTCTAATAGTTTTGTGCCTGCCTCTACCTGGTCTAGAGCTCCCCATAAAGCCTTAGCCGTGGGCGGCACATGCTTTTGTTATTGTAGTTCTGCCTTGGGGGGGGTCACCCCATTCCCTGGCTTTCAGCTCTGAGCCTGGGTCCCCTCTCCCATCCTGTAGGGAAGACTCTCAGTCCCTGTTGCCCTTGAAGAGTCCACTTCCTGACCATGCCCCCGCTCCACTCACTGCTTTGTGCTGATGTTCTGCCTCTCATACACAGAGATGATTATCTTGTTTGCGAGCCCAGCTTCATCTTATTGAATTTCTCCTTTCATATTTTATCTGTCGCTCCTGTGTGTTCGCAACAGAGGCGCAGTGTCAAAGTGTGAGCTTATGGAGCCTTCTTAATGAGAAATACTCCTTTGTACTTGAAAGGAAGGAACGTGGGACGTTGGGAATAAAAGGAAGGAAGCCAGCATGATGGGGGGTGGTTTCCTATGTCTCAGAAATGCAGCAGGCATCACTTCCCTTGCTACCAGCAATCCTGCAAGGCGGGAATGGTCTCTCCCATTTCACATGCAGGACACTGGGGCATGGCGTGAGTGAGCAAGTTGCCCGGCCCTGCAGCCCGTGGGAGGGACGTGGGGAGGTGAATGCAGGTGGTGCCCCCATTGGACGTCACCCCGACCTCCAGGCACGCAGAGCCATTAGTCCCCTCCGTACCTGGAATGCCCTGTGTTTGGCTGGGGTCTGGGTATGGGGCTAGGAGTAGGAGAAGCATGGTTGTCGAAGACTCACCAGTTAGTTCCTCTTCTTTGAACATCTTGGTGTCCCCCGGCTAACACTGGGGAGGCGCCCAGAATGTGCCAGGCACTTTGCTGATCCGTGTCTGTTCTTCAACTGAACAAGTTCAAAACAGCCCTGAAAAGTAACTACCACTAACCCATCTTACAAATAAGGAGACTGATTCTCCAGGGCCTGGCTCCTCCTAGTTATCAGGGTTGGGATTGCCATGTTGTGTGACCTGCAAAGCCCTAAATTTCCATGCTTCCAGCATGTTCTATTTCCCATGGCATCTTCCCTGCCAGCTTGTTGCAGTCTGTCTGTCTCTCAGTATGATGCTCCAGGAGGGGAGGGGTCCCGAAGGCAGCTTGTCGAGAGGGCAGGGTCCGAGGGGCTCTGGAGGATGCTTTCCTCTGCATCTCCTGGGGGGCACATTCCAGCCACTCACATCCAGGAGCATAAGTAACGTGGCTGCGTGTGATGTGAATCCAGGCATGTGGGGAGGCTCTGATTTTTCTTGCCCAGAGGTGTTGCCTCTTCCCAAGTCAGCCCTGGAGATGCGAGCCCAGCGTGCTGACAGAGGATAAGTGAGTCTGTTTTCCTTGGTGGTTTTATGGCTTATCTGGTGAGATGTTCCCAGAGGCCTTGTGCCTTTGGGGGCTGCTGTACCGTGTGCACTCATGGGAAAGCCTTAGGATTTGGATTACAGACACCCCCTCCATTGCTCTTCACCGGATCACCCTGTTGTTTGCCGACCTGTAATTATTTTAGGTATTAGTTTACTTGCTAACTTTCCATCTCCCTCACCTGAAGCAAACCCCATGAGGTCAGGGACCTTATTTCTCTAATTTCTGTTGGGTCCCTGTCACCTCGAATGATAGCCTGCCCATAGGAGGTGATACCTCATTAGACTTTGCATGAATGTGTAAAAAGAGAGCTGCCTCCAACCCTGGCTCTACTGTTTAAAATCTCTGTGGCTTCCAGCAAGTTACTCACTTTTCCTTATCTGTAAAATGGGCTGGCAGTGGCAGCTTCATAGGACTGTTGGGTAATTTAGAGCCAACATTAGAACTGCTGTAAAAGGTAACTCGAGTTTGCTTCCTTAGTATAATTTTTAATAAGCACCTTGACTTGGTTGGGAGGCAGAGGGTGCTATGCAAACCTGACCTGGCCCCAGGAAGCATGGATGTCTCCAAGCTCTGAGCATCAGGCGAGAGCCAGTGCCTGCTGAGAGCATCTCCCGTAGCGTGAAACCTCTGCACGCAGGAGCGTGGCCCGGGTGTGCCTGCGCTGCTGCAGAAACCACAGCCAGCCCCATCCAGTTCGGTAGCTCTTCTGAGCTGCAGGGGGTTTGAGGTTGACCCGAAGGAACAGCTCCCTCTGCACAGCCTTTTAATTAAACGCTCGTCTTTACTTTCCCAAGTTCATGGAGTCATTTTACCTGATGTCAGGAGCTACATCTTGATGTTTGAAAAAGCCTGGTTGCTTCGAGTGATGGAAAAGTACAAAATGAGGAGGAGGCTTTGCAGAAGAGAGGTGACACGGGCCTCTCCTCTGTGCCGTGAAGCTCTGACGCAGGAGCGTCCCCTTCGGGTGGGGTCTGCTCGGCTCCTGGCCCCTGCCTTTGGCCTGGTGCTTGGGATGCCAAGATTCCAAGGGCTCATGGAGAGTCGGAGCCCACTCATGGCTGGGCCGGGGGCTCTGCGTGCGGAGGAGCAGTATCTGTGGCTTTAGGTGCCACGGGTCCCATGCGGGGCCAGGCTGTGAGCGTGCCGGCGGTCCTGCCACCAAGATACGGTATAATTAGAGAGACAGGAATCAACGCTGCAGATATTATGAGAAGGATTTTGTGCTAAGCCAGGCATGATGATTATAAAGCAAATAAGAGCCACTATTTATTCATTGATTACTATATGCTGAGTTCTTTAAATATGTTATCTTACTTGATCTTTGTATCCCGCTCTCTGAGGCTCAGAAAATGAGCATGTCCACGCTGTGTCCACACCGTTACCTTCCTGAGGAGAGGGCAGGCTTGGCCTCCGGGGGCTGGATTCGGGTTGGGTTCTGGCATCTTAGTCTCTGAAGTGACTTCCTTCTCATCCCAGCCTGGCAGAGTGCTTAGCACGTAGCAGGTGTCCTTGTACTCCTCTTCCTGAAATCCCCGCGGCGTGGCGAGGTCACCCTTGAGATATGGCTGCATCCTGCATGGGGTAGTCCCTCACCCTCGCCCGGCAGATGTGACAGTCCACGGGATTTCCTACATCAGTGTGCAGGCGGCCCTGTGCTTGGGGGAGACTGCTCCTACCTCACCCCCAGAGTGGCTCCTGGTCATGGAGGGGTCCCCACATTGTCTGGACCCTGGTTCTCAAGGCCTGGTCCCTGGAGCAGCAGTAGCAGCGGCAGCGTGGGTCTGCTGGCTGATTTGTGACCCCGCTGGCTCCCGCAGGCTGATTTGTGACCATCCGGCAGCGACCCTGCCGCCCTCTCGGGTGTAAGAACCACCGGGCGCGGCTCTCAAACCTGCCTGTGGGTCGGAATCGCCTGGGAAGCGGTGTTGTCATTGTCCTCACTGAACTTAATTTCTAAAATATCTTCTTTAAAATGAACTTCGCTTTTTTTATATATATATTTCAGGAAATTATGGGGGTACAAACATTTTGGTTACATGGTATGTGCCCTTCCCCCTCACAACGCTCACCGCATCCATTAGCTGTGAATTTGCCCCCTCCATCCCCCTAGCCCCAAAGAACATTACTACTGTGTGAGCACCTTGGTGTTGATCAGTCAGTGCCAGTTTGAAAAAAATCAAACAACCCCATCAATAAATGGGCAAAGGACACGAACAGAAACTTTTCAAAAGAAGACGGAATAATGGCCAGCAAACATATAAAAAAAATGCTCAACATCTCTAATCACAAGGGAAATGCAAATCAAAACTACAATATCATCTAACTCCAGTAAGATTGAAGTTCACTTTTTTTTTGAGACAGAGTCTCACTCTGTTGCCCGGGCTGTAGAGTGCCGTAGCATCAGCCTAGCTCACAGCAACCTCAAACTCCCGGGCTCAAGCAATCCTTCTGCCTCAGCCTCCCGAGTAGCTGGGACTACAGGCATGCGCCACCATGCCCAGCTAATTTTTTTTTTTACATATATTTTTAGTTGTCCAATTAATTTCTTTCTATTTCTAGTAGAGACGGGGGTCTCGCTCTTGCTCAGGCTGGTCTCGAACTCCTGACCTTGAGCTATCCACCCGCCTCGGCCTCCCAGAGTGCTAGGATTACAGGCGTGAGCCACCATGCCTGGCCTGAAGTTCACTTTTTAAACAGTTTTAGATTCACAGAAAAATTGGAACGCTGATATGAAGAGTTTCCAATACCCCACACCCAGTTTCTCCTGTTGCCTTACATTGGGATGTACCTTTGTGGAGACCAGCGAGCCCGTATCGATACCCTATTGTGAACTAAAGCTCATCCTTCATTCCGGTTTCCTTCGTTTTTAACATAATACCTGCTCCAGAGCCCCATCCGGGACCCCCACGTGACAGGTTGTCATCGTGTGTCCTTAGGCTCCCCGGGGCTGTGGCAGTTTCTCGGTGACACTGAGAGAGTTGAGGAGGGCTGCTCAGGTATTTTGCAGAATGTCCCGCAGGCGGGGTTTATTTGATGTTTCCCTCGTGGTTAGAGTGGGGTTATGAATTTTGGCGAGGAAGACCCCCAGAGGTAAAGCCGTCAGGGACACGGACGAGGAACGTGGCCCGTCACTGTTGGCGTTGACTGGTTGCCTGGCTGAGGTGTGCGTGTCAGGTTTCTGCGCAGCACAGGTACTCTCCTCCTCTCCTCCCCGCGCTGTGCTCTCGGGTGTAAGTCACCGTGTGTGGCCCACACGTAAGGAAAGAGGAGTCACACTCCATTGCCTCGAGGTTGGAGTATTTATATAAGTTATTTGGAATTCTTCTGCATGGGGGATTTGTCTCTTTTTCTGCATTTATTTATTTATTTATTCAATCATGTATTAATATCAGAATGGACTCGTGGATAATTACTTTATATTTTCAGTTATAACCCAGTAGTCCTATATTCTCGATGTTCACATTGTTCCATCTTTGGCCATTGGGAGCTCTTTCCGTTGGCACCTGTGTCCTTGTGACGTATCTCCATCATTATGGTGGCTGTTTAGTTTTGTTTGGTTTGAGCACTTCTTTCTGTTCCGGCTCTGCAAGCTTATCTAGTATGTTTCCCGCCCAGTCCTCAAGGCGACCATTTCTCCAGGGTGCCCTGGTTCCTCTTACTGAGAATGGTGTTAGAAACCAAGACCAGGGCCCTCGGTGTGCTCTTTGCTATTGCCATGTCATTGACTCCGGGCCCTCTCAGCCGGCAGAGCACTTATGTGTAGATATTTCCGTACGTAGCCATCTGTGTCTACGTTAAGCTAAACATGAGTTCACATTGTTGTCTGCAATGCTGACCCGTGAGCACGTGGATCTTTCTGGCCTCCCCCCTTTGCTCATCTGTAAACTCCCACGGTGAACACCTGGCTTCTACTATCTGCCATGCATTTTCTTAAGGATTCAATCCAGTGCACAGGTACAGCAGGGTCAGCGTTGTTAGCCTCTGCATCCATAGGAATCACCGTTGTCAGTGGGGGTACAGCGCTTATATGAACTGTATTGTTATCTTCTAGGAGCTTTGTAGTTTTGCATTTTACGTTTAGGTCTGTGATCCACATTGAGTTAATTTTTGTGAAAGGTGTTAAGATATGTGTCTAGGTTCATATTTTTCCTTTTACAAGCGGATATCCATTTGTTCTAGCACTGTTTGTTATAAGAGACTATCCTTTCTTCATGAAATTGCCTTTACTTCTTTGCCAAAAATCACTTCACTGTATTCATGTGGGTCTATTTTCAGGGTCTCTATTCAGTTCCATTGATCTATGTGTCCATTTTTCACCAATACCACACTATCCTGATTGCTGTAGCTTTATAGTAAGTCGTGGAATTGGGTAGTGTGAGTCTTCCAACTCTGTTCGTACTCTTACTCTTCATAATACTCTTCAGTATTATTTTGGCTATTCTAGGTCTTTGCCTTCCCAAATAAAGTTTAGAGGAAGTTTTCCAGTGTCTACAAAGTAGCTTGATGGCATTTTGATTGAAATTACATCAAATCTGTAGATCAGTTGGGAAGAATTGACATCTTAAAAATATTAAGTCTTCTAGTTCCATGAACATAGAATGTCTCTCCATTGATTTAGATTTTCTTTGTTTTTTTTTAATCAGAGGTTTGTAGTTTTCTACATATAGATCTTTTACATATTTTGTTAGATTTATGCCTAAGTATTTCATAATTTAGGTGCTGTCATAAATAAAGTTTTTAAAATTGATATATAATACTTGTACGTATTTTGGGGGTGCATGGTGATATTTTGATACCTGTACACAACAGAATGATCAAATCAGGATAATTGGGGTATCTATCACCCAAAATGTTTATCTTTTCTTTTGTGTGGGAACATTCTAATTCTTCTCTTCTAACTATTTCAGAATATACAATAAATTTTTGTGAACTGTGATCTTCCTGCCGTACTACCAAATACGAGAACTTAGTATTGTTTTTTAAATGTCAAATTCCAATTGTTCACTGCTGGTATGTGGGACTTTTGTTTATTAACCTTGTATCCTGTGACCTTGCTGGATTTGCTTACTACTTCCAGGAGTGGCTGGTTTTCTTTTTCTTTCAATTCTTTGGTACTTTCTATGTAGATAGGCTTGTCATCTGTGGACGAAAATCATTTTATTTCTTCCTTCCCCATCTCTATAACCTTTGATTTCTTTTTTTTAAAAAATCTTTCTGCACTAGCTAGGACTTCCAACGTGATATTGAATGGGAGAGAGAGCATCCTTTTCTTATTTCATATTGTAAGGGGAGAGCATCTAGTTTCTCACCATTAAGTATGATGTTAGCTATGGCTATTTTGTAAATGTCCTTTATTTAGTGGAGGAAGCCCCCTTCTATTGGATTTTGTCAGATACCTTTTCTGCCTCAATTGACAGGATGTGATTTTTCTTTTTTAGCCTCTTGATACGGTAGATTACATTGATTTTTTTTCAAATGTTGAACCAGCTTTGCATACCTGTTTATAGCATGTAATTCTCTTTATACAGTGTCGCCTTTGATTTGCTAATATTTTGTTGAAGATTTTTGCATCTCTGTTCACAAAAGATCTTGGTCTATAGTTTTGTCTTCTTGTAACGTATCTCACTTCAGTATTAAGGCCATGTTGGCCTCATGGAATGAATTAGGAAGTGTTCCGCTGATTCTTATTGTCTGGAACAGATTGTGGAGAATTGCTAATACTTCCTCCATAAATGTTGGATATAATTCATTGAGGCCCGGTGCTTTCTTTTTTGCAAGATAATTATTGATTCAATTTCTTTAATAGATATAGGGCTATTCAGAAGATGTATTTCTCCTTGTATATATTTTGGAAGTTTGTGTCTTTGAAGGAATTGGTCCATTTCATCTAAGTTATCAAATATATGGACAGAGCAGTTCATCATATTTTTTTATTATCCTTTTAATGTCCCTAAGATCAATGGTGATGATTGATTGGTAATTTGTATCTTCTCTCTCTCTCTTTTTATTTTTGGCTGGGAAATATTTTCAAAATATACATTTGAGCTTCTTCCCAGACCTGCTTTGGATGGATGTTTGGGGTCCGAGCTTGGGCATCGTTTCTTTAGAACACCTAGGAGCTTCTGACCTGTCTGTTTGGGAGTCTGGAGATTGGAAACTGTGCTAAATCAGCATCATTTTGTACTGGTTTTCACATCTTTTTTAGCAGGGCACTCTCTGGCCATTTGTGAATGCTAATATGTAAAACAAAAAATGCAGAGCCCTTAAAATTGATTTGGGAGGCAAGGGAGAGACAGGAGGACCCCGCCCACTTGGTACTCACCTCCCTTATCTTCAGGCAGCCCCCAAAGAAGCACCCTCTGGCTGTCGTGGGTTCCCTGCTGCTGAGGCATCCGAGCAGAAGCTGGGTGCAGCAGGCTGCTGCGTGGGAGTGGGCAGTGAAGGGCTGCGCGGGGCCGTCGCGGAGAGCCCTGCAGGCCCTCTGCTGGGTTTGCAGATGTGGGAATTCAGCCCGACTCTTCACTCCCACACTGGAGCACAGGGGTGGCACGGGGTGGGGGTGGGGCATCCCGGCCACGCATCAGCCTTCCCAGTGGTGCCCTGAACGTTCTCCCATCGTGCTCAGGTGGGACTGTGGCCCGGGCCAGTTTCTCACTTTGTCTCTCTGGTCTTGGCAGGCTCCGCCCTGACCAACGGGGGCTTGAACCTGCACAGCCCCGTGAAGCGGAAGCTGGATGCCGAGAAGGACTACGTCTTCGACAAGAGGCTCCGGTACAGCGTCCGCCAGAACGAAAGCAACTGTCGGTTCCGAGACATCGTGGTGCGGAAGGAAGAGGGGTTCACGCACATCCTGCTGTCCAGCCAGACCTCGGATAACAACGCGCTGACCCCCGAGGTGAGCGCCGGGGCCGGGGGGCGCGTGGGCGGGGCCGTGGTCCCTCTCATGCAGGACACACGTGGCTTTCTCGTTCCTTCCGCCGGGGAGCTGGTGAAGATAACCCGCGTGCATCAGCACTTGACTACGGGGCACGGCTCGCTGATCGCTTTACCCGCGTTGTGCCGTTCGGTCTTTGTGAGCAGGTAGTGACGTTCTCTCGTTGTACAGGTGAAGACCACAGGCCACAGACTTAGGGTGCAGACCCAGGGTCCAAACATCATACCCTGGGTTTTGCCAGCTAAACTTCATTGTAATCAGCATGTCAAATTTCCTTGCTTTAGAGGGAATTATATTCCCTTAGATCATGTGTGTGTATATATATATAGGTATTTATCAAGACAGAATTCACACACCATAAATTTTACCCTTTCAAAATGGACAGTTCAGTGGTTTTCACTCTATTCACAAGGTTGTGCAAACATCACCACTTTCTGATTCCAGAGCATCTTTATCACCCCAAGAAGAAACCCTACATCCATTAAATAGTCTCTTCCATTCTCCTTTTCCCCAGTCCCCTGGCAGCCACCCGTCCGCCTTCTGTCACTGTGGATTTGCCTATTCGGGTCTGTTCATATAAATGGAATCATACGATACGTGGCCTTTTGTGTCTGGTTTCTTTCAGCTAGCATGTTTCACCTTGAAGTATCCAGACTTCATTCCTTTTTATGGCTTCATAATATTCCATCGTATGGCTAGATCACATTTTGTCTATCAGTTTTTCAATGTGATGGACATTTGTGTTGTTTCCACTTTTGATTTTTATGAATAACATCACTACAAACATTTGTGTACAAGTTTTTATGTGAACATCTATTTTCAGGTTTCTTGGATATATTCCTCACTCCTAACATAATTTTCTTAGATCTATTCCAATGCTTGGAATTGCTGGGTCATATGGTAACTCTATGTTTAACTTTTCAAGGAACCGCCAAACTGGTTTCCACAATGGCTATACCATTACATCCCCACCAGCAGGATGTGCGGGTTCCAGTTTATGCATCCTTGCCAAAACCTGTCTTTTTTATTGTACCCGTATCAGTGGGCATGAGGTGGCATCTCATTGTGGTTTTGATTTGCCTTTCCCTGGTGGCTAATAATGTTGAGCATTTTCATGTACATATTTGTCATTTGGCTGTCTCCTATTTTGCCTATT
Organism: Lepilemur ruficaudatus; assembly: GCA_963574885.1. Taxonomy (NCBI): domain Eukaryota; kingdom Metazoa; phylum Chordata; class Mammalia; order Primates; family Lepilemuridae; genus Lepilemur; species Lepilemur ruficaudatus. Next base: position 35,489 of record CAUYRT010058495.1, on the reverse strand, counting down.
TTTAAGATTGGGTTATTTTTCTGTTGTTGAGTTTTAAGCACTCTTTATATATTATGGATACTAAGTCTTTATCGGATATAAGATTTTAAAATTTTTTGTCTCATTCTAAGTGTTGACTTTTTATAGTCTTGATAGTGCCCTTTGACATACAAAATTTTAAATTTTAATGAAGTCTAATTTATCTGCCTTCTCTACATTACTTTTTTAATGTTTGTCTTACTTGTGTCTTAGGTGAATAAAATAGGGAAATAATGAATACTTAATGCAGTTATCATTCAGAATACAGGGTACATGAGGGAGGCAGGGAAGAAATTCCTGATGGCATAAAGGTGGGAAAACGCTGATCTCAGCAGGCTCACCTGGGACAGGGACGTACGTAGATCGGTAAATGACAATAACGGTGACAGGGCCAGAGAGCAGTAGCTCTTTGTGCTTTGTATTTGCTATTTATCCCACGCCATCCTACCACCTCTCTTCTGATGGAGGATGGTTATACTTCACGTCATATAGATAGAAAATTTAGGCTTACAGAGCTCACCTGGGCTAGTGTCTCACAGCTTAACCGATGTGTCCAGAGCGCCTTTTCCAGTCCTTGCAATGTCCTGCACTGTCCTTTCCATAATAGCAATGGAGATGTGGAGGGTCAACTGTGAGGGTGTGTGTTGGGGGACACAGGGAAGGGGTTCGCCACTCACCCAGCTTGGGATGACAGGATGGCCTGGCGTCGTCCAGGAGGGCAGGAGGTGCTATGTCCTTGAACCTGTGATCATGCATCTTATCCTTATGGTTTGTTTGTGTAGACTCTGGTTCTCTTGGGATGGTGGGCATGGCCATCCGGCAGGGTTGACATGGGGTGAGGGAAGAGCCTTGCCCAGAGCCCCTGGGGTTTGCACAGCTGGTGGTTTGCTGTTGCTCCTCCCATAAGTGTGGTGTTTGGGGGGGCCTCTCCCTCCTCCACCTTCAGCAGAAACATCCCCCAGGTTCTCTGCTGTGTAGACCTCTGTGTGGGATTCAAAGAAGTCCAGAGCCTGTGCTTTCCCCAAAAAGTGGCTCTTCTTACATTCATATACCTGGAAACCTCATTATTTTAAGCTCCTCATGAAATGTCTGCACGAGACAATTCTTCTTGGATTTTTTTTCCACTTCACTACTTTTTAAAAACATGCTTTAAAAAGGCACAGCATTTTCCTCTGATAAATCGAATAGATGTAAAGTCTCCCAGCGCATTCCGTCGGCAGAGCAGGTTGTGTGTTAACTGTTGACTGGTCATCACAGATGACGTGCTGTGCCCGACTGAGTCGACTGATTTAAGGCACACAGGTCCTCAAACCTGTCGGGCTGTGGGCTTGGTTAATTAGGGTTCCATTCCTAATCAGTGTTGGTCAGTTACAGCGTGGGAGAAAAACAGTGTAAGTTATTGATCTGCCATTTTCAGCTGTCTCAACAAGCAAAGCGGGTTGAGTATGTGGGTGAGCTGGCTGACGGTGTACAGTGGTCCCGAAGGAAAGATTCTACTGAGATATGAAGAGGCGGTCTTAGAGAAGGAATACAGGTTTGAAGTCTAGCAGACCTGAGTTCCAATCCTGCCTCCACCAACTTCTGTCCCCTTGGGAAGCTGTTTTGCCTCTCTGAGCTTCCTCATTTGTAGAAATTACACAATATCCTCCTGGTGAGATTAGAGATAATGTCTGCAAGGAGACTCACAGAGGACCTGGCATACAGGAGCTGTCCTATAAATGTTCCCATCATTGTTAAGATGAATCAGAGGCCATTTCATGGCCAAAGGCAGCCCCAGCCTTGCTCCTTAGCAGAGGATCTGGAGGGGGACCACTTTCATGGCTATAATTTGAATTATTTTTCTAGTTGTCTATATGACATTGGTTGGGTTGGCCTCATAGGCAGAAATTCTTCATACATTACTGGATGAGTTAACTAGACTCCGAGGCTAGCGGGTGTGTTGTAATATTTCTCCTTCTTGGAATGCAGCAGAGAACCAGGAGACAAACGAAAATGCCTCTTAACGAAAGAGCCAGCAGTGCAGGTTGCACAAGGTCTTCGTGATTGAAAGCTCCCCCAGGTCACCACTGGGAGAGGACCCTGAGCCTCCCATCAGGGCTGTGACCTGGTGGCACCATCATCATCCCAGGAACACACCACACACAGGGGTCCCCTTCCCTGCCCCTCTTGTGGTGACCCCATACCACCTGCCCCAGAGCCTGCTAACTTTCATTCTTGAGTAGCTCTCTGATATGTTTACTTCTGCCCATTTCCACCCTAACGGTTGGAGTCCAGACTACTAGTCCAGGCTGTTGTCTCTGGACTATTGTCATAGCCTGCTGTTGAGTCTGCCCACTTGTTATGCTTCCTGTGTGTAATCCGGGCAGGCAGAGTGATCGGCTGGAAATGCAAGTCTGATTGACTCTGCATGCACATGCGTGTGTGCACACACACCACACACACACACACAGAGCTCAAACCTACCGGTGGCTCTCAATCACTGGGGTTAAAAGTTGGAACTCTCAGTGTGGCCTGCAAGGCCAGTGCAGTCTGACCTCACTGTGTTCCCCCATCACATGTATTTCTTCCTGCACCCTAGCTCCCCAGCTTGCTCTCAGGCTCACACCTGCCACAGGGCCTTTGTACATGCCCGCCCCTCTGACTACAATAGGCTTCCCTTCCTCCTTGCCTCGCTAACTCTTGCTCTCCCTTCAGGTCTCAGCTCGGCAATGACTTCGACAGGAAAGTCTTGCCTCCCCTTTCTGATCCAGCATAGCTGTCTCTCAAAGGCTTCCTTAGGGCTGTGCATGCCTCCCTTCTGGAACTAATCACAGTCGTTAGTCTGAGGGTGTTTGTATGGTGATTTGTTAAGTGTCTGATTCCACCCCCCACAATGTAAGACTGAAAACTTCTTGAAGATGTAAAGACTGCCATTCTCTCAATTCAATAAACATTTGTTAAATTCTTTTACACAGAAGGTTCTGGACTAGATGCTACAAGAGATATACAGATGAGAAAGATATTTTAGCTCTTAAGAGGTTGCATCAGTTATTTATAGCCATGTAACAAGTGGCTCTAAACTTGTCATTTTAAAACAATGGACGTTTATTGTCTCATAGTTTCTGTGGATCAGAAATCCCCGCATGGCTGGGCCGGGTGCTTCTGACTCAGGGTCTCTCGTACGGCTGTGGTCCAGCGTAGGCGGGGGCTGCCATCCCACACCAGGGCCTAGCTGGAGGAGGGACCCTTCCAAGCTCACCCACATGGTGGCTGGCAGGCCTCAGTCCTCACTGGCTGGACACATCTGTTTTCTGCCACGTGGGACTCTCCTTAGGGCTACTCAAGACATGGCAGCTTCCTTCCCCCAGAGCAAAAGCTCTGAGAAAGGGAGACAGCAAGAGAGGATGGCCAAGACAGAAGCTGTGGTCCTTTTGTAACCTAATCTCAAGTGACATCCCCTCGCGGTGGCAATTTCTGTTGGTTGGAGGCCAGTTGCTAGGTCCAGTCCTCCCGCAAGGGTAGAGAGAATCGTAGACGCGCGTGAGTAGCAGGAGGAAGGGGTCAGCGGGGCCGTCTCAGGGGCTGCCTGCCGCAGAGGTTCCAATCACACAGGAGGCGGGATGCGGGAAGGAGGTACACAGTCTACAGGGGCGTTTGTTGCAAGCATCACAGCAAGGGTAAAAAGTATCTGGGCTGTTGGGAGAAGGGAGAGTGTGCATCTTGTCGGGGATTTGGGGGAATCTCTCTCGAAGGTGGTTGTGCTTGGGATGGGCCCGGAGCGACTGGATTTCAGCAAGTACAGGTGAAATGCCAAGAGGGACCCTGGTTTATTCTTCTTTGAGGCTAAATTCTAATGGATTTGGTTATCTGGTTCTAGCAGATCCGAAGCTAGAAGTCACAGCAGGTGTGTGTGCTCTCTCTAGCAGACACGAACAGCAGGTGCAAGTGGCAGCTAGCAAGTGCATAATGAGGGCAGTGAATTGAAAGGACAGATTTAGGACTTCAAAATGCATAGTGGGTCTGGGACTATTCATTGTAGAATCACACCCTAGAAGCCTCTAAGGCGGATTGACCTGTTATAGGCCAGTGAGTGACCATGGAGAGGTTGTTAACTGTGTGCAATGTGTTCTGTTTCAGAAGGCAGAGCGTGGAGTAGTTTTAAAACATTTTACTTTAAACAAACCCAGTGGCAGCATAAAATCTGGGGTCCTTCAAGAAGGTGGAACCTCAGCCATTTGTCCAGATTGAATTCTCCATACCAGAAAGGCAAAGGAAAGATCCACTAACTAAATACAACTTTTTCTAAATTAAAAAAAAAAATGTAGTTTGTACTTCTGTTGTATCAATACAGCACAAATTTATTTTCAGTTTAATTCATAAAAGACATGGCTGCTTTTTGGTTCCTGTTTTTACTAATCGACAAGTAAGCGAGGCCTCGGCTGCTCTCTGAGTCATACATAGATTTGGAGTTGATCTCTTTACAGCAGGGTTTTTTTTTTTATTTGCCTCTCAGAGAAATAGGGTTCATATATAGGTGAGAGTGTATCTATTTCTGGAGGCAGATGGATTAAAGGACCCACAAGATAGTGGCCTGTTAGCTTTTTTGATGTTCAGAATGAATATCTGTGGCTCATACCCTGTGAACACGGAATGTGCTTCTCCCATCCTTCCAATAGCGCCCGGGCCTGGAGGTTCTCAATTCTGATTGACCTCTGGTTCTGTTTTTTCCATGGACATTTATCCATTTATTATGGAATAGTAGAAAGTGAAGGGGTGTCAGTGTGAGATTTGAATTGTGGTCCTGCCTCTCACTGCTGGTGTGACCTTGGGTAGCTTCCTGCACCTCTCTGAGCCTTCCTTGCTTGCCCTGCAAGATTGGGATACCGTTCCCTACCTTGCCAGATTTTTGTTTGGAATCAAATATTATGTGGGAATTACCTGATTCAATCCTTCACACTTACAGATTGCTTGACAAGTGGGAGTTCTTTTAAAAGTATAATATAAGAGACAATATTCTCCTAATTTCTCCCTCACCTGCACCCTATGATGATGTCTGTTGAATCATGAATAATGATCCTGTAAAACCCAGTTCCTGTATTGTCTCCCCCCTTAGACTCCAAGCTTCACCCAGGCAAGTGCCACGCCCTATTTTCTGTTATGGTGTACTTTATTTTAGTGGTCAAATGATTGCGTGTTCTTTATTTTATTTCCATCGTCCATTGTAATTCAAGTATGTTTAAGACGTTTCCTTAAATCACGTACATGCAGTGAAGCCTACATGTAATCATTACCTCCGTACCACTTCTAAACATATGACCTTGACATGCTCCACCTCTAGTCACTCCTTCTCTCACGCTGCCCAACATTGTTGCCCACTGCTAGAGGTCTACCTTGTGCAAGCTGCCGCCCTCACGTTAGTCAGTGTCGGTATTATGAGTTTTGTAGTCTGTTCTCATATTGGTTTAACAATACATTCACCGGTTTCTTTGCTAGCTGTTCTTCCTTGCACATCAGTTTTTCTCTCTGAATATCATTTTCTTCTTCCTGAAGTACATCCTTTCTTCAGTGCCTTTAGTGCGGGTCTACGAGTGGTAAGCATTCTTTCGCTGAAGACACCTAATTTTTACCCTGGCTTTTGAGTGATAGTTTAGCTAGGTGAAGAATTTGTTTTGATGGTTATTTTCCTGAGCACTTTGAAAGTTTTATTCTGTTATCATCTGGCATTTGTTTCTGCTGTTTGGAATTATGCTTCAGTTGAATGTTTGCCCTTGGTTGGTTCTGCCTCCAGAGGTACAAAAGGTTTTGTTTTGTCTTTGATGTTCTGAAGTTTAAAGACACTATGTCTATGCACGTATTTATTGTTATTTCTTCTGCTTAGCTTTCTGTTGTTTTTGAATTTAAGGATTCAGGTCTGTGGCAGGTAGAACAATTTACTCCTACCCCCAAAGGTGTTCATCTCCTAATCCTCAGAACCTATGAATACGTTAGGTTACATGGCAAGGGGGAATTAAGGTTTCAGATGGAATTAAGGTTGCTAATCAGCTGACCTTAAAGAGGTTATCCTAGATTATCTGGATGGGCTCAATGTAATCACGAGGGGCTTTCGATCTAGAAAAGGGAAGCAGAAGAGTCAGTGTCAGAGAGATACAAAGTAGGGAGGTGAGAGAGACTCACTGGCCATTACTGCTTGTGAAGCTGGAGGAAAGACCGTGAACCAAGGAACGTGGGTGGCTTCTAGAAGCTGGAAAAGGCAGGGAAATGGATTTTCCCTTAGCGCCTCCAGATGGGAACAGCCCTGCTGACATCTTGATTTCACCCAGTAAACCTGCATCAGACTTCTGACCTAAAGAACTATAAGGTAATATACACTTGCATTGTTTTAAGCTACTAAGCTTGTGGTAGCTTTTTATATTAGCCATAGGAAACGAATGTGTCTTTCATCAATTCTGTAAAATTCTCATCCTTTATATCTTTAGATACTGCCTTTCCCCTCTTCTCTGTCAACTCCTGGTAGAACTCCTAAATCACCCATTTTAAATCTTCTTGTCTTATCATTCTTGTCTTTAACCTCTCATTTATATTTTCAGTCTCTGGTTTTCTGTGCTACATTTGGGGCAGTTGCTTCCTATCTTTCAGTTCACTTAGTCTCCCTTTAGCTCCATCTAATCTGCCGTTAATCTCAGCAGATGTCCATGACATTGTTTTTCATCTTGAGAAGTTTCTTTTTCCCTTCAAATCTATTTTTCCCCATACTGTCTTCTTCTTTCCTTGTTGTTCACATGTCTCCTTTCCTCTCTGATTAAACATTCTTATGTTACAGTCTCTTCTAGATCATTCTTTTACTTGAAGTTATGTTATATAATCCTCTCATTTGTTGAATATGCCATCTTGTGTTTCCTCAAGTGTTTTGTAACTTTTGATTGTGAGCTCATCTTCAGCAAGGGTTTTTTCCCCCCCTATATAAGTCCTAAGCAGTCTGGGTTGCATTTTCTCTCCAGAATACTTTTACACTTATTTCTTCTATCACATACCTCAAGGACATCACTAGTTCATGTCCAATTCCCATGTCAATTTTTTTAACTTGTGTATTCCTCCCCATGTGCTTAGGGTAACTCAGAACTTCAAATCTATATATAGGGAAAGCTTGGGGTTTTAAGTTTTTATGGGAGATTTTTTCCGATACCAGAGGTAAATTGTTTGAGGAGCTTGTTTGACTATGGTGTGATGAACAGGTGGCAGAAGGACCAGAGGGGCTGTGCTCACTAATGGTAGAGCCATATTCCAGCATAGCCTTCCCCTCCAAAGCCTGCACCCTCTCAGCCTGGCCACACTGCCGTGAGTCATCATGAATGCCCAAGCACCCAAGGGAGATTGTGGAGTCAGGATGGACAGGGTCAGCTGCAGGAGTATGACTGGAAGGAGTCAAGGTGTGTGCAAGGCTGTAGGGGTGATACTTTGGCCTCCGCCCCAGCATGTGTGTGGTAGGAGCTCAACTTCAGACCCTGGCTCGATCGTAAATTCCCCAGTCTGGTGGAGCAGAGACTGCTGCTCCTGTAGCCGGCTGCTCTTACATGGAGGGCTTTAGATAAAAGGCCCTGCTGCCTTGAGAGGCACCTGGACTGTGGGGAAGGCTGTGGGCCCCAGAGCACGACTTCCCGAGTCCCAAGTCCAGCTCCACCACATACCTGCAAACCTTGCAAACTCACTGTGATTTGACTTCTTCATTAATAAGATTGGACTTGAACAACGTAACTCCCTCGTAAGGCTGAGCAAGTTCGTATATTAAAGCAGCACTTCTCCAACCGTTAACATGCATCGAATCCCTGGGGTCCCGTGCAAATGCAGAGTCTCACTCACTCTGTAGGTCTGGGCTGGGGCCTGAGTAGAATTAAACTGAGCCGTCTAGAGAAGGCTCATGCACCTCCCCTGGGCTGTGCATGGGACTGTTTTCCACACCTTAAAAAGGGCTAAGCAAGCAAATGCCAGGAGAAGATTTGCAGAGATTTCCCAGGGGTCCAGCGACGCCCAGCTGGGCATCCGGGTCTGCAGCCGGGGACCATAGCGCCTCCCAGTCAGCACTCTTCTGCCTGCTCTGGGGACGGTGCTGATGAGCTTGGGTTTTGCTAAGTGCTTTTCTCCTTGGTCTGGACATGTGCTTGTACTCAGGGCAGGCTCCCTGCACAGGCAGACACTCAGGGGTCAGGCCTCTGGCCGGCTCGCGCTCTGAAAGCCCCCGGCTTACAGCATAGATGCTTACCATCCCTGCGCACTCTGCTCCACCTACAGATCATGAAGGAGGTCCGGCGCGCGCTCTGCAACGCGGCCACCGACGACAGCAAACTGCTGCTGCTCAGCGCCGTGGGAAGCGTGTTCTGCAGCGGCTTGGATTATTCGTACCTAATCGGCCGGTTGTCCAGTGACCGGCGGAAGGAGAGCACCCGGATTGCAGAAGCCATCAGGTGAGCTCTGCCCCTGGTCAGACACTCTGGGGTCCCGCGTAGGATTGCCAAATAAAAATACGGGCTGCTTGGTTAGTTAAATTTGAATTTCAGACAACAGAGGATTTTATTTTTAGTGTAAGTATGTCCCACATAATATTTGGGACCTACTTAAATTAAGAAAAATGGTTGATCATTTATCTGAAATTCGAATTTTAATTGGGTATCCTGCATTTTATCTAAAACCCTAGTTTTGCCAAAATTTAGGAATGCTTTGCTGTCGAGGTTAGATCCCACTTTCATTCTTTTGATCAAGAAGAGATTTTCTGTTAAGGGCTGTGTCTGGTCGGCCCATGTCTTACCCACACTTCTGCCTGGTGGTGGGATTCTTTGGTTGTCTGGACTTTTCTGTGTCCTGGAGCTGCCATGGCTTTGCGGTGGGGAAGGGCTTCCTGGGCACCTGTGTGTCTACAGGCCCAGTGGGGCGGGCAGTGTGCCCTCCTCTCGTACTGACTTTGGGGCAAGAGTTGGGATCCTGGGGGGTGACAGCCACTTCCAACAATCAGTATCACTTTTGGGCCCCAGGATGGTAGTTATGTCCCCCTCCTTCATAGATATGTCAAAGGCAAGTGAATGTGATTTCCAGCCACTAGGGCTGCCTGGCCGGTTTATAGCTGTCACTCGCTGTGCACCCTGGAAAGGGCAAACGTGCTCACTCTTGCACCTTGCTTAGGAAGCAGACGAGAGTCATGGTTCAGGAATGGCCACTGGTCTCATGAGAGGGAACACTCATTCCACGGGGTGTCACGGAGCCTCAGGCCATGGATCGGGGATTTCCCGGGGCCTCCAGTCTTGCTGCTATGTGAAAATGCCACGTGGAAGCAGATTCCTACGTAGCTATGGGGGCTCTGAGGGGCTGCAGTGTCTCCAAGAGGGGACACCAGGGTGCTCTTGTGTGTGGAATTCTGAGTTCCTCTTCAGGGTGAAGCAGCCATTGGATTCTCTGCTCCGAAATACCCGTGTATTCTTGCCAGAAGAGATAGGACGAGCCTGAACGCTGTTGTGTGAAAAGGCATCGCAGTTACGCCATGCTCGGGCTTCGCGGGTGCAGACCAGCCCTGGCCGCGTCCACAGCGGTTAGCACTGTGCGTGGTCCCAGCTATGTCTCCTTGCTGCTGCCTTTTCCCATGTGGAGGGGAGCAGCGGGACCCCCAGTATGCTTCTCTCCTCATTCATGGGGCCACCAGAATCCACCCCAGAGAACCGAGTGCCCATGTCTGTGACCCGTGGAAAGCCGTGGTCATGGTCTGTATCTGGTTTATGAATTTCGGTGGAGGCATCAGCTGGATTTCCAGAAGCCCAGCGAAGCCTCTCTGCCGTAGCCCCTGGTTTTTGCTCCACACACACACAGCTCTGTAGCATGCAGACCCCTTGCAGTGGGTGGAATTGTGGCCTCCCAAAACATATGTCCAGATCCTAATCCCTGGAATCTGAGTGTGACCTTATTTGGAGAAAGGGTCTTTGCAGATGTAATTAAGTTCAGAGTCCCAAGATGAGATCATCCTGGATTGGAGTAGACTCCAAATACAGAGAGAACTTCCTCTTACAAGAGAAGAGGAGACACAGGCAGAGGAGAAGGTGACGTGACAGAAGAGGGAGAGACGAGAGTGAGGCACCTGTGAGCCAGGGACCACTGGGAGCTGATCTCGGACTCCTGGCCTCAAGCAATCCTCCTGCTTCAGCCTCCCAGAGTGTTGAATTACAGGTGTGAGCCACCGCGCCCCGCCCTGACACCTTGACTTTGGACCCCTGCTCTCCAGAGCTAAATTTCTTTTGTTTTAAGCCCCCGAGTGTGTGGTGCTTGTTCCAGAGCCCTGGAACACTAATACAGTCCCTGGGGTTATTATTAGCAGCCCAGAAAGCTGCATCTTTCTGGGCTCTCCTCCTAGACAAGCGTCCCTCCTGGCCCGTGTCCCAGTATCCCAGTGGCCACTCCTCCTGGTGGTGACCGTTCTTGTTTGCTGGGTGGGATCTGTTAATAGTCCCCGACAGCTGCAGATAAGGTGTGACTCCCAGGTCAGCCTTGGGTTGACCATGATACGGCTTGTCCAGCTCAGGGGACGGGGGCAGCACCAGCGTGTCCAGGGGTCAGGACTCGGCGGTTTTCCCCAGAGCCCCCACCTCATCATTCCTTCCTGCGGCTTCTCTCTGATGACAGCAGCGTCCCCCCGGTCTGTTCCTGCGACTGTGTCTCACATCCATGAAAGCTGAGGGGTGACACTTTTCTCCTGTCACAACCTGTTGGGGTTGCGCTGGTGACAGCCATGCCACTCTGGACTCTTGGGATCCAAATCAGTGGAGGCAGAGATGTTGGTGGCACATGGGCTGAAACTGGCCGAAGGAGGTCGCCATGCAGAGCGTGGGCTGGGGCCTGGGACCGAAACTGCTTCCGCCTTTCCGGGCTGCGTAACCCAGGACTCCCAGAGCAGGGGCCCCAGCACGGGGAGATGCTGGATGCCCAGGCCTGCCTCTGGGGAGACATACCCAGTGCAGTGCAGACAGTTGCCATCTCTGTGGGCAGGTGAGCTTCCTGCAGGCAGAGGAGAGGGAGAGACGGCAGAAGGAATTCTTCCTGATGTTTCAAAGGGAGCGCAGTAACTGATTTATGAGCTAGCAGGGACACAGCAGGAAAGGGATGTCCCTGGACCACTGGTTCCCAGCCCTGACAGCACAGGGAGGTACGAGGGAGCGTTTGCAAGACCCAGATGCTTGGCAGCCCCTCAGGGGATTCTGAGTAATGTAGGCTGGGACGGGGCCGGTGTGTCTGTTGATTTGAAGTTCCCTCAGTGGTCCTTGGGTGCAGCCAGGGTGGAGGACGCCTGCCCTGTGCTAGCCAGGAGGTTTCGGCACCACTGACTGAGAACACCGAGAGGAGCAGAAGATCCTTCTTTCTACACGCGAGAGAATAGAGAGTGAGGGAGGAGGTGATGCGGCCTGAGGAGGGCCGGGAGCTTCCAGGGAGGGTGGGTGACGCGTGGACAATGTCGCCATGGAGAGCGGAGAGCCCGTGGGGCCAGCAAGAGACCCCGGCTCACCCATCAGTGCCAACGTCCTTTATAGCCAGCGTTCCTGGCTCTCCTAGCTTGGGGATGCCCCGTCGGAGACCACACACAAGAGTGGGGGACTCGAGGTGGCAGCGAAGCATTCTGCAGAGAACATCTTGTCGATTTCCAGAGAAGTGTCCCCAGTGAAGGGCGCTGTTGCTGGAGGAGCTTGGTCCGTGCTGCAAGTTCTGTGCCCGCTGCTGCAGACTTCCCAGGCGCATTAACACATCTGTGGTCTGAGAAGTCCCTTGTGAACGAACTTCATTGAAAATCTAGCAGGGCTGAGACAACTCTTGGACACAGCACTGCCCCATCTCCGCATAACTGACTGACATCCCTTGCAGTCGTTTTGGGATGTGCTCTTGGCAGGGCTGGTCACCGGGATCCGGGCGTGCCGCATGGCTCTGCACTGTCTGAGGACCCCCTCCTCATCCTTGCCTAAGAAAACCTGCACAGCCGTGATCGGGGCACCGTGTTTGCTCTGCAGGTGTTTGATGAATGAACTCGCAGAGGTGGGGAGAGCTCAGGCGATGCATTCAGCAGATGCCACTCTCTGGGACCTGTCTAGAAGAGAGGCTGCCCTGCCCTGCACTCGTCGTAGGTGGCGTGGTGGCTTGCTCAGGTGTGGTATTCAGGAGGGCGGTGTGGTATTCAGGAGGGCAGTGTGGGCTGGCGGTGGCCCACGTGGTGGTGCGTGAAAGCTGCCTGAGCTCAAAGCCACCTCCACAGCTGCTGGTGGTGCAGCCTTCAGCATATCACTGCTCTCTCAGGCCTTATTAGCTCATCTGGAAAACGGGAACAATCAAAGTGACGGTGCTATTCTCAGGGGTGGACTGCTAGGCCAAGGAGCGATCAGATACCCCACGTGCAATGCTTGGGCTGTTCCTGCTGATAATACACACTTAGAATAAGAAGAAGGAATTATTTTTGTTGTTACAACTGCCATTATTTCTGCCCATGAGCTCTGGCTAAGCTGAGCCTTAGCATGGAGTGGGCTCCTAGAGACCCCTCTGGCACCCCAGAGTGGCAGCTGCTGTGGGCATCTGGTCCCCGCAGGCCCTGCGCTGGCTGACGCGGCCCCGAGCTTTGGCAGTGGGAGGGCTGCCCTCCTTGGCTCTGATTAAAGGGAGTGTGTGACTAAGTGGGTCACAAAAGATATGCCAGTTGCTGCAGGGGAAATCCAGGCATCCCTGCGAGCAAAATTTTGTTTCTGAATCTGCCTTAGGCTAGAAGAATGGATCTCAGATCACTGAGAATCCAGCGGAAGCTGTGTCCGCCCTTCCCGGCAGATGCATTACCTGTAAGAAAGCAGTCGGGACCGCAGGCTCCCTGTGTCAGGCACTGTGGACTGTCTTCCCTTCATTCTCATTCAGCCCCATACATGGGGAGACGTCATTGGCTTTTCCACTTCACAGAGGGAGAAAATGAGGCTCCGGACATCAAGCACCTTGTCCAAGATCTTACCAACTAGCTAGGGACAGAGTTGAGACTTGACATTAGTCTTCCAGACTCTGAAGTTCCTGCTCCTCTGCCATGCCAGAGCAGCCCAGCGGCGTGGTCGGGCAGAAGCCACAGGGCTCGGGTTGAGCAGAGGAGGCTGCAGGGGCCGGGTCTGCCCAGTGGTCGTGGATGCTGGGGAGGACGGGGACAGCCTCCTGAGTGCAGCCCGGCCACGGCAGTTGGGATCAGATACCTGAGCCACAGGGCCTGTAATGCAATATCCTGTTTGCTGTCTGGCTCCTTGCGATAGAGATCGGCCGCCTGAAGTGAGAGAAAAAGGATGGAGGGCGGGGTCTTTGCATCACATTTTTATATCAAGGAAATGAAATGAGAGACGGATTGGAATGAAACAGGAGGGGGGAGGGAGGAGGGTCAGAGCTCTACACTCTTGGTCCCCTTTGCTCTCCTGTGTGGAGGGGTCCCTGATGCCCTTGCGCACAGCTCATATTGGAAACCACAGAGCCAAAGGCTCTGGAGTCCTGAATGGGGAAGGCTCCGGAAGGTCATGAGGGCTGCGGTCCATTCTGCAGCCCATTCCTAAAAGGCTGTCGTGTGGTAGACAGAGCCCAGGTAATGGGAGTATCAGAGAGGCCCACAGGAGGCTGCAGCAGAGAGAGGCTGCCTTCATAGGCATGGACCCTCTTTTACTGAATGCATTCAACAAAGGCAGGACGGTGTATCCTCAGGATGTGATGGAAGGAATTCTGCACCAGGTGGAAGGCATGGCTCCAGGAGTCTTAAAGTCTCTCCCAGCTCTGAGATCCAAGATTCTGGAATTGTATGAAGGCACTCAAGAATGGGATGTTTGACAAAAGTCACCCAAACCCTGGGGTTCCATGGATCCTACAAAGAATCCTCACGTCCTCTGCAGACTCTGATCTGCATTTGGTAAAAAGCACTGTCAACAGCCAGTGTGACCTGAGCTGAAACTAACCATGAGGTCAGGAAGTGAGGCCAGGAGATGAGCCACTGGAAGACCAGGCGTAAAAGCATCCTGGTGCGAGGACTCCCTCTTTGAAGCAGTGTCTCTTGGGGTCTACTGCAGTGGGGCCAGCAGTGACTGAGATAACACCACCATCGCAGGCAAAGTGTTGCCTCCAGTCTGGGCCATAGGAATATTAAGCAGTCTTCTCACAGTTGAATCTGATCCCAGTATATCACTGTGACACCTACATCTTTTGATAAGCGTTGTGGTGAGGAACAGTATGAATTGAGAGGAATAAATCAGCTTGACATTTGTATTAGTTAAGTATAGCTGCTGTAACAAACAAAGCCCAAGTATGGCTCAACTGTGATAGAAATGTACTTCTAGCATATGTAAACCTAAGACAGACAGGACTGATCAGCCCAGGGCTGTCCTCCCAGTAGTGACCCAGGAACCCAAACTCCTTCCATCTTGTGGCTCAGCTGTGTCTTCCAAGACTGCCATGCTTATCCAGATGAACAGGCTTGGAGGACTACATAGCAGGAGGTTCGTGTGCACCCGGAAGTGGTGCATGTGGTTTCTACTCACATCCCGTTTGGCCAGCACGGTGACTTGTCCCCAGCCAGCTGCAGGGGAGGCTGGGAAATGTGGTTGACTAGTAGACCTAGACCCAGGGAAAACAGGGTGGTGAGGAGCTGATTTGCCATCGCCATGCCTCTGCCCTTGTTCTGAGGGCACATGTATTAAGGGCACATGTTCATGACACATGTATTTATTCAACAACTATTGACTGAGCGCTAGTTCCAATACTGATGGAGGCCAAGCAGGGCCCCACCATGTGGTGTCCCAGACCTGCGGGTGTCTTTAAGGAGCTAAAGGGGAAGCAGAATCCAAAAAGAAGCAAGCAAGTGAATAATTAGTTAAGGTAATTGCAAACTGTGATAACGATGTTTTCTGAGAACTCTCAGAGGTCCGTGTGGCTCATGCACAGTGGGCAAGGGCGAGAGTGAAGTGACAGAAGCCTGGAGAAGTAAGCCAAGGCAGACCAAGGTCAGCTCAAGGTCATGGGCCTTTGGATTTTATTCTTGTGAGTTCTTGGTGATTTCCAACCTTCCAGCTGAGAATAGTTGAAGGATGCAGGCTTTACTAGATGCCCGGATCCTTCCTTCTTGTCCAGATGAATATTAAAATTTTATAGATCTTATATAGCAACTAGGGAAGAGGCAAAAGGCATTTGAAGGCAAAGGAAATAGAAGTTATTGCCTGATGGCTTTGCCCACTAGGTAAAGATGCGTGCTGTAACCTTGCTCCATGCAGAAGGGCAGGGAGAGAAAATATTGTCCAAACTCATAGCCATGAGTTTAGAAGTCCCTACAAGGGAGTCCAGTATCCTTCCTTAATTTTAGTCAAAGCCATCCTAGCACTTTAGCATGGGCATTTCAGAACTGTCTTTGATGAGTCTGGCATCCCTGCAGGTAATTCAGCATCAGACCACCCTGGGATTGAAAGAAGTTTTAAATGTCATCAATCCCAACCTGTGCCCAGTATCTGAAGCGTGTATTCCCTCTGCAGCATCACCCAGAGTGATCACTGAGCTAAATTTGCATACCTCCAAGAACAAGGAATACATACCTCCTGAAGCCACCACCCCATTCCACCTTCCTTCTCTCTTTGGATTGAAACATGCCTCCCTGTGACACTCTCCTTTTGGTTCTGTTTCTTTTTCTAGTTCTGCACCTTAACCATCAGGTTGTTTTCCTTAGAATGTGTACAATTTTGTCAATATCTAGGGTGCCCATAGAACTTCCTGTCTGAGCCATGGCTTTTGGGAATGCTAGGAGATGGTGAGTGGGCGCATCACTGGGACACTGGGCACACACTGGGGCAATCTGGGCAGACCAGGACATGTAGCCACCCCATCAATACACCTCTGAAAATCAGGCAGCCCGTGGCTCAGTATCCAGGGTAGTGAGGGCGTTGCCTGGCACCTGCTCACCTCTGACGACATGAGGGTGCATCATGGCACCTGGGAGAATCAGGGCTGTCCAGTGGAGCTGGGCAGGCCATGGGCCCCTGTTAAAGAGGGTCTTGTCTCTCCCCCAGGGACTTTGTGAAGGCCTTCATCCAGTTTAAGAAGCCCATCGTGGTGGCCATCAACGGGCCGGCCCTGGGCCTGGGCGCCTCCATCCTGCCACTCTGCGACATCGTGTGGGCCAGCGAGAAGGCCTGGTTCCAGACGCCGTACGCCACCATCCGCCTCACGCCCGCCGGCTGCTCCTCGTATACCTTCCCCCAGATCTTGGGCGTCGCGCTGGTAAGTCTCCTGCTTCCTAGGCAGCTTCTCTGTTTGATGCATGCGTCTGTCCCTGTCGCCGTCCTGGGGGTCTGTCTCAGCTTCCTCAGCCTCCCCCGAGGCCGGGCTGCCTCAGAGCCTCCATTCTATCAGAGCCAGGTGGAGCCGCCAAGCCTAAGAAGATGAAGATGATGTGTATTCATGGGCCAGGCACTTAACTTCAAGCACATTGCATAATGTCTCACGTATTCCTCATGACAGCCCAGCAAGGGTGTGTATTAGGGTACGCTGGGCACTGTAACAAACAACCCACAATCTCAGTGGTCTACACGACAGAAATCTCCTTCTCACTCTTCTGTAGTCCAGCATAGGTGTAGGAGCCACCTGCATGGATGGGGGACCCAGGTGTCTCGCATCCCGCAGATCTGCCTCTGAGTCCCGCCAGCGGATGAGGAGACAGGGCCTGGATTCGCCCAGAGGCCTTTATGGGCCAGGCCCCCGAGGGGCACCGTCACCCCACTCGCACGTCATTGGCCACGACTCAGTCGCGTGGCCGCACGCACACACGAGGGAGGCTGGGGATGCAGTCTGGCTGCATGGCCGGGGAGAAGAGGGAACAGATTTGGGGGCTCACGAAGCAGTCTCCGTGCCATGCGGAAACTCGTGATTCCGTCTTGCTGATGGCAGGCTGAACTCAGAGAAGTTAAGGGGCTTGCCTTGTCACCGGGTTAGTAATCAGGCAGAGCTGGTGTCGCCAGAGGAGGTGGGGTCCATGGTGGGCCGGGGTCAGATCCTGCAGTCTGGGCGGGGAGGGTAGCGATGACAGTGCTTAGCACCGGGCTGGACCGTGTTAACTCAGCCCATCCTCTCCACAGCCCTGTGATGTAGGACAGTTACAACCCCCATTTTGCAGATGCAGAAACTGAGGCTCAGAGAGGTGAAGTGAGTTGTCTAAAGTCACACAGTGGTAATGTCAGTGGTGGGATTTGAACACCAACTGTGTGTTTCTGTGATCTGTGCTGTTAACCCAGCCTGTTACTAAACAGTTCCCGCATCTGAAGGGCGAGTCTGAGATCAGTGCTGTTGGGACCCGGGAGCTCAGAAAGTATAGCCGGTCCGAGTGGGTGGGAGGTGGCAATTCCGCGGCATCTGGGCCTCCGCTGTGGCTCACGAGCTTTTCTCACAGAGGCTCAGACCAGCCTCAGCTGGCACTAGCCACCAACTCAAAACTCAGTGCTATTGGGTGAGTCTTCATCTCATGAGCACAGGTCTGAGCTGGGGTCTCGGAAAGGTCTCAGGGGTCCCCTCCTTCCCACCCCCTCTGCACAGGGAGCCAGTCAGCTTCCTTCGAATTCTTAGAAGCCACTAAGTGCCGGGCTCTGCGCACCCACCAGAGGCTCAGGGGTGATTCGGAAAGACGAGTTTTCTCCCCGGGTCTCCCGTTTCCCAGCTCAGCATCTTGGGCTGGGGTCCCACCGTGTGTAGAGAGGACCTTTCTGGGGAGGTGACATTTGAACATGGACACACAGGTGGAAGGACTGAGTGGGGTGTGGGCCTGGCAGGCCTTGGACGTGAGGCAGCAACGTGCTGGGGCCTGGCAAGGGTGGTGGGAAGGCCGCCCCTCTGCACGGGATGTGCTGGGGCATCTGCTGTCGTTTACTGGAGACCCCACGAAACTGCCGGAGAAGGACGACCCAGGCAACGGGGCCCCAAACCCCACAGCCCCCAGGGCTGAACACCTGCCTCCCAGGTCCTGCAGAGCTGCCCCTTCCAGCCCATGTGGCCCCACGGCTCTTGCCAACTGCTCCTTTTTTGGAACAGACTCCAGGATGTTTCTTTTTATTTCTCAATTTTACTGGAAAGTAAACACCCCACCTTTAACCTTAACCCCGGTTACCCCAGGACAGCCCACGTACATTCTTAGTGCTGCCATCACAGGCACTGGGCCAGATGGTCGCTCTGGGTTCCCTTCGCGAAGGGCGAAGGGTTTCATGCTGGGGTTCCCCCTTCCCTGCCACCATGGTTCCATTGCCGTGGTCTTCATGAGGCCTGCAGGCTGCTTGGATCGTCACTAAGTCCTGCTTTCATGACAGCAGCTGGATTGATAAGCAGTGTCCCTTATCCTCCCTGACTGTTCTTCCTTGCTCTTTTTTGAAAATGACACCACAGACCACAGTAAAAACAGTCCGCACCAAAGGACAACTCCCAGTCTTGCATGGGGTGGTGGGGGAGTTCAAGAAGGCACCAGAGAGGGCACTCCCTTGTGGGTCTGGAAGGATGGGGGACCCCACTGTACCCCTCCTGTGTGGCTCACTGCTCCTTGGGGGTTGCAGGAAACAGGAAGAGAAACTGAGAGAGCTGCTGAGACCGTCAGCCCCAAACCCACGGGCACCACCTTATCTGTTCAGCAGGTGGGACAGATGAGGTCATGTGGACCCAGGAACCCTGGGCCGGTCTCACCGATGGCAGGAAAGTCAGGTGGGCACAGGCCAAGCCCAGGAGGCAGACACTTTCGATCTGCACCTTTGTGTTCTGCGCAGACCCCTTCCGGTCCACTCCGGTCCCTCCCTGTCTTCCGTGGTCACCACAAATGTTAAAATTGTGCAGTCTTATCTCTGTCTTCCTCTCCCTTTTGTTTCAGTCATTTCTGAAACTCCAAGAATATTGCCAATGGAGTCATGTCCGGCTCCTTCTACTGGTTCATTCATTTCCTCTCCAAGTCCCAAGACGCGGTGCTTCTCACTAGGCCTGGGGGCGTACATTGTGTTCAAACCTGTAACCGGGCTTATCCCTGACCTGATAGGTTTCTTTACTCTGGCACGAGAGATTGTCTCTGGGTCACCATGACCTGTCAGTGACAACCGGAATCCCGGGGTGGAGACGTGTATGTGTGGATCTGGAGGCCTGAGAGTGCTTGGCATTTCAACACCGACCCAAGAGGAGCCAGCATCCAGGGTGGGGAGGGAAAATGGGGAGGGGGGCAGGTAGAGGACAGTTAGGGACACGCTGTCAGCCATGTGGAGGAGGTTGGGACTCATCCCAAAGGAGGTAAGGATCCCATCACGTGGATGTGACTGTCACACCCTAATGCTCAGTGGGAGGGTCCCCTGTCTGCATTTCAGCTGCTCTGTCTATGCCCAGGACCTTGTTCATGCAGCTCTTCCAGGACCGTGGATGACAGCTGCAAATTTCAAAGCAAAAGGAAATTCTCTGGGGAGTGGGATGCAGAGGTGGCCCAGGTCACAAGAGCCCAAGGAAGGTGGCTTTGTGCCCTTCACGCCCGGGCAGAGCCTGTGCCCGGACCTGCGCCACGGGGAGAGATGCAGCTTTCTGCCCTGATGTTGATACTATTCAAGGTATCAATGTGGCCAAAGATGGAAACAATTTAACTGGTTTACTTTTGTTTAAAAAAAAAAATAAGGATCTTAGTGGTTCCCCCAAATGGAAAGTCCGGAAGTTGCAGAAGTGGAACTTCTGTTGGAGAGACGGGGCCCAGGAGCTCAAGCACCATCCTCTCTCTCCATCTGTCTCTCTCTCTTCCTTATGGACTCACCTGTCCTCAGAGCAGGGACGCAGCCACAGGTGGCCCCTGGGCTCGCTGACCTTCACCTGCACCCAGGGTGGGAGAAAGACTCCTCCCCTACACCTGCAGCTGGAAACCCCACAGAAGGGCTTTATTAATTAGGATAGAGCATCTCTCCTTCCCTAGACCCGTTGTCACCAGCACCAAAATGTGCCCAGCCCAGGATGTGTGCCCGCCTCGTGGTCTGCCACTGTTAGTGGGGAGGGGTGTTGGCAGACAGAGCCACAGTAGGTACATGGCTCCTTTGGAGAATTTAAGGAAAGCTGTGGGCCCTCTGCTCAGAAGAATGCACACAGAACCAGATGTTTGCATGCCATTCCCAGAGCTTATCGGACCCCACGCCAAGAATCCCGCCTTTGCGAGCAGGGGCTGCTGCCCATGGCAAGCCCAGCACGGGCTGCCGGATGTGGGGACGTGGGCAGAGCTCCATGCCCTCAGCCTCTTCCGCCTTTGCTTTTCCAGGCCAACGAGATGCTGTTCTGTGGGCGGAAGCTCACTGCCCAGGAGGCGTGCAGCAGGGGGCTGGTGTCGCAGGTCTTCTGGCCCACCACCTTCAGCCAGGAGGTCATGCTTCGGGTCAAGGAGATGGCGTCCTGCAGCGCCGTGGTGAGTTCCCTGCCTCCCGTGTGCCCATCCCTGTCGTAGGCCCATTTTATAGATGAGGACAGCAAGGCGCAGAGGGACCAATTGACCTGGCAGAGGCCACGCGGGGAATAAGCAAAAGACCCTTTGCCCTTTAGCAAACGCCCTTCTCCCTCATAGCCCGGAGGGAGGCAGGGAGGGAGTTGTCATCCACCATCCCCTCCAGGCGGGGGGACTCACAGGCGAGATCGTGCTCTGGGGTTGAGTCAAGTGCTAACCACACAAGAGCACAAGCACCTGTAGATTTCAAAGAAATGGGAAGCAAAGGCCGCCGAGGACAGAAGGGTTGACCCGGCCCAGGGTGACTGGCGGGAGAGAGCACGCCAAGCCCAGACATCAGGTCTCCTCTCCACCGAGCGCCCGGCACGGTTAAACATCACCATTGGACTGTGAGGACGCATTGAAAATAGATCAGTAAATAACACCTCCGCGGAGGCGCCCGGTTTTAATTAAGTGCTGGTTCTGTCTCCTGACAGCCACTCTGAGCACAGCAGGGAACTCTGCGGGAAGGTGGGGAAGGGGCCAATCCCCAAGCACAGGCAGGGATTTGGGGGAAGAAGGCCGGGACCCGCTCTGTGCTTTGCTCTTCTCCTCGCTTGGGTGCACTTTCCATCTTCCTCATGGCTGGGATGACCGATCTGTCCTGCTTTACTGGGGACTCTCCTGGTTTCAGTGCTGGAAATCCTGCCTCCTGGGAAGCCCTGTAGTCCTGGGCAAACAGGCCTGGCTGATCACCTGGGTGGGCTTCACGGAGAGGCCGGTGGAAGTTGCAGGCAGAGCGGGCAGCGAGAGTGAGGGCGCGGGCGTCGGAGGTCCACAGGGAGCGCTGGCTGCAGCGCGTGGTCCTTTGCACCCACGGGGGATGCCAGGGATGGGGAAGCTGAGAAGGAATGGGGGAGACAGGCCTGCAGCGGCAGGCAGGGGTTTGGTCTCTCTGGTGGTAGTGGAGAGACAGGAGGTCTCCGCTGTCAACAGGTGGGAATTCAGGAGCTTGGGGGGGTTCCTGAGAGGAGCCCACCCCCACAGGGAGTGCCTGTGGACTTGGGGGGGGCGGTGCTCTGACCAGACGTTCCCAGGGAGACCTGGCAGCCCCCCCTCCACCCCGCCTCCTCCAGCCCTCCCCGCCTGGCCTCTTCCCATCTCAGGGAGTTCTGGCAGAGGCAGGGGGAGGCCAGCGAAGGATGCCCAGAGGCCTCGGCTCCGCCAACGGGAACCAGCCAGACCTTGGTTTCCCTGCCACACCCGCCACCGAGTAGCCAGGTGGCCCTGGGCCACGGCATCTCGTTGAGCTTGGGGTTCTCCATCTGTAATGCGGGGATGAAACACTGCCTCCTCCCAGAGAAAAGTACTTTTCTTGGTCAATGGGCATCGTAGTAACATTGTCATTATTATTACTATTATTATTGCAATTATTATTATTCATTACTATATTACTATTACTATAATTATTAATCATTACTATGATTATTATTACTATTATTGTGATTTTTGCTCATTGCTATGATTATTATTACCATGATCACTATGATTATTACTCATTATTACAGTAATTATAGTACGATTGCTGTGATTGTTAGTCACTATTATGATTATTATTGTTTAGATTGCTGTGATTGTTACTTATTACTATAATTTCTATTATTATGATTGCTGCAATTATTACTAATACTTGTTGCCACAGCGATGACCACCACATGGCCTGTGCATGAGCATTGCTCTTGGGCCAGGTCGGTGGGGTCTTTGACAGCCTTTGGTTCATTTCACCGTGTTGGTCTGTGGTCCCAGTGATCCTGGGGTTTGGTGTCATTATTCCCGACAGATATGAACATGAGGTATGAAGAGGTTAAAGCTAAGCTTTTTCATGACACCTATAGAAAAGGACACTGTGTTTATGTCACCCGTGGGTAAAAGACAAGGCTCTTGTGGTCTGGGGTAACATGGGCCACAGCCACCACCCCAGGGACCGAGGGCTCAACACTTTGACGCATCCGGAACCCTTCCTGGTGGTGCCAGCAAGGTGGGGCCGGGAAGGCCCCGGCTAAAGGGGGCAGCCTGCTCTGGCTTTGCACGTCAGGGGTTGGCCAGTGCCTCGTGGGTTCAGGACCTGGTTCTGGAGCAGAGCCCCTGGTGCCCGCCTAACCAGTCTCGTACCTTTGCCTGCAGGTGTTGGAAGAGTCCAAGTGCCTCGTCCGGAGCTTCTTGAAATCGGTGCTTGAAGACGTGAACGAGAAAGAATGCCTCATGCTTAAGCAGCTCTGGAGCTCCTCCAAAGGCCTGGACTCGCTGTTCAGCTACCTGCAGGACAAAATTTACGAAGTCTGAAGGGCCCCAGCTCGGCCGCCCCAGTGCTCAGGGGCGCCTGACTTCCAGCTCTGCCCTGTGTTTTGGGAATCGGAGCACGTGTCTGCCCCGGCCAAGGAGTTTGTCAAGGTGTCTCTTTATGCCTAGGGTTGTGTCCATTTCCTCGTGTCGTTTGGTTCCTCCTCATTGGTTTGATTTTGTGTAACAGATGGGAAACGCAGCACACTTGGCCTCCCCTGCGTCCCCGCCCCGCCTGGCCAGAGGGCTCTCGAGGGCTGTATCTTCCCAGGGCTCTGCCGGGCGCCGCTGTCCTTGCCCCACTTGCTGAAATGCACCGTCATGGTCCAGGAAGGGGAAGGCCACTTCCCCCGTCCTTCTGACTCAGGCTGTGTCTACACAGTGCCTCTGATTTGGAGACTTGGCTGTCACTGCTCTCTAGTTACATTCGGATCGGGTGTTGCGATGGTCAGTCTTAGGCAATTTCCAGGCCAATGAGCAGGACGATGGTTTACACCCAGCTTCAGTCTCCTCTCCGATGCAAACCTGTGTGACGATTAGGGCTTGGTCTTAAAACCCAATTGAGTGATTTACAAACCCAGATATTGTACATTTAGAAATGTTTTGTTAAATATATATTTTTAAAACAATGTAAGTGGAAAATTCTGATAATTTATGTGTATTATATGTAAAGCTAGTTTTGCAAAAACACGAACTACTAGGAAAATGTTTTTTCTTTAATCGGACTTATTTTATTTATTTATTTTTGTTTATATATTGTGATATCTGTTGTTCACACAGATAACTATTTTCATACTGCCCTGGACCAAATCCCGTACAAGGTTCATGCTGTTTGGTGCATTCTAGCAGTGAACCACATAGAAATAAAATTCAGGGACATGAAGACGGCTGGATTTCTGTGGATAAAAAGGAATAGCTCTACACCAAATCCTCAGTGTGTGAAACGGTTCTCAGCTGTTATAATATAATACAAGTTGTTTAGGCTTATCCTTAGGAGAGATCGTGGGAGAGTTTTCTCTTCCCGCTGTCACCTTTAAGGCGATAAATGGTCCTGAAACAGAACCCAGTCCCGATTGGTGTGATGTCAGGAATGGGTGGGGCATAGGCCCGACCTGGGGATAGCATATTGTCTAGAGTAAGACTTTTCTTTGAGATAAATGGCTGAACTTGAGTTTTGGAGTCCATTTCTTCCCACGTGGTCAATGGTTTCCGGTGGTGGCCTTCCAGCAGGGTGGGCAAGAGTCCCCGCTCTGCTGAGCTGTCTGTAGAAGGTCTGAATCTTTTTGCCTCCAGAAGCCTGAGTGACCCACCTTTTCTCTAGTTGTTTACTCACATAAGGGACCAATGACCAGGGAGGAGGTCTTCTTGCCCTGGTGTCCTGGGCTGCAGCTGTGGTCAGATGGTCAGTCTCCAGAACCTGGATCAGCTGTGGACAGGGAAGGGTTTGGGGTGTGGTTTTGGTTGGTGAGGAGAAAGGTGAAAACAGCAAGGTGAGAACAGAGCCGTGGAAGGGGTGTGTTCTGTGCGAGGCTTAGACCTGCCATGGGTCCAGCACCCAGAGAAAGTTCCATTCTCACGATGGCGGGTTTTCCCACTTCCAGCGCAACCTCTGAGTATTCCCGGAGGCCCTTTGCTTCCCTTTTCTTCTCTTTTCCTGTTAGGGTCTGCGGTCCCTTAGCCCTTCCTCAGGGAGAGGGGAGTAAGACAGCAGGAGGTGGGCTGGGAGGAGGGGGTGTCACGGTTACAAGTTCTCCATCTCTCCCTCCGGTCCTCTGTCTTCTTCTACAGGTGACCAGGTGCACTGGGCAGGCAGGTGGAGGGAATTCGTGGCCCTGAGCTTTGAGTTTGAAAGAACAGGTTGAGTGTGTCCACTAGAGCTGGAGACGTGACTGTCAAGTTTATCTGGACTCCTGGTCCTTAGGATGCCCTTGGTTCCCTCTATGGAAAACCTCTCTCCTGTAGAGTTCCTGTAGAGTTCATGAGCATCAGGAAGAAGAGGAAACCGCCCCTCTTCTCCTGCCTTCTGCTCCAGGCTGTGCCGTCCTGGCCGTGGGGAGCCAGAGGGTATGTCTACCCTGGTGGAATCCAGCCAAGGAAGATGGAATTGGAGTCTTGTGTACTTACCCCTTGTCCCTGTGGGATCCTGTAGGGACCACAGACCTGTGCTACAGGGGATTACTACAGGGAAACACCTGCTTTCACCCAAATGCCTGTTGTCACAGTTCCACCTGGGTTTTGTCTCCTCCTTTGAGCAAGCAAATGTGTGCTTTCCAGAACGCTCAGACGAACGCTGTTCTTGTGTGTCGTGGCTGATAGTCTACTGCTAAGTCCTCTGTAGAAAGAGCCCCTTGTTTCTGTCCAGTGTCTGGCTGGGGGCTGTCAGATTCAACATCTACGGAAGTGGTATCAGGATTCTAGTTGGAGATGGGAGGGGATGTTTAGAAATTCCTTTTGATCAATGTTCACCTTTGTTCCCTGCTGAGAGAACCAGAAATATCTTAGCTTTGGATGTATCATCAAATCTAAACCTGTAACCGTGTCAGGGATCTCTGATGACTAAGATAGGAATGTGAAACCATTTCTAAGGTGGAATTTGTGACATTGATTTGTAAGTTCTGGGTATAACAGGGGCATTTTAAAAGACAGTCCATATTTTGGTTATCTGCATACAGGCAATTCGATAAGCATATTCCACCCATTGGGCCAAAGCAGGTGCAATCTGTTTGCTACAGGGTAGACGGAACCACTGACTTTTTCACTTTCTGGGTGAAATCGAAGTAACTTACAGCCAGTCCATCTGGGATGGAAAACGCCAGACTTATGGTTGTGTCAGGTTTTGCCCCATGGCTTTCTCAAGATAGGGCTCAGACTTTAGTTTCCATCTTCCACGTGGGTGCCTTCCTTCTGTCTCCACCCTCCTTCGTTCCCACCCCGGATATCACTCCCCAGAGTCTTTGGGAAGGTCTTTGAGGAATTGTGGCTGGTCTTGGCAGCCCCATCCCAGAATTACCTTTGGGTTTGGAAGAACAGCTGTGGGTGGGAAGTTGAAGGCACCTCTTTAGTCGGGGACTCTTCCAGCAAGCCTCTCCTCCCCATCCTCTTAGCCGTGCATGAGAACTCCCCTTCCCTCTCTGCCTCGGCTCCTGAGAGTGGTTCACTCCCAGCATCTTGTAATGGAACCGTCAAGAATTAACAGCCCCGTTCCGAGAGGACTTTTTGCAGAAGTTCTGTTAAGGTGGTCAGACTTCCTCGCCATTTGGAAGCCACACCCTAATACTGATGTACTCACTTTTCCCTTCCAGCATAGAAATAATAATGTCTGTGGGTAAAAACCGTCAAAATCACTTGTTAAGATGAAATTGGATAGCTATGAGAACGTAGTTGAGAATTGATTTAAACTGTTATCCTTGTTTGGTATAGATTAAACTAGGAATTGTTCTCTCTGAAGCATGAAACTATGTTTTTCCCCCCGTATGAAGTTTAGTAAGAAGATGGAGAAATAATAATCCCAATAGACTTTGAACAATGCAACTGTATCTCTGAGTGTCCACATTTAAAAATAGCATTGACTGAATGCTGAATTGCATTTCCCATTATTAATTGTTGGCTTAAAAGATTTTGTAAACTTTTTTTAATTTGGAATTGAGTCACATCCATGCAATTTTCCAATCTAGTTTCTGTGGAAATTTTTTTAACAAAGAGAAACAAATCGAAACGTCTTCAGATCTTCTTAAGTGAATATTTAAAACGCAGAATTGCTTCTCTTTTGTGTTTCTGTATTCAGATACTTAGATCTGGTGTATATATTAGTCTAGACACTCTCACTAATATACACAGTATTTAAGACTCTAAATGAGATTTCTTAAGTATTTTGTTTTATTCTCTGTAAATGGTTTTGTATAATCTTTAAAAATCTACACTTTGCCTTTGTAGATATTTAAGGGAAACCATTTGGGATTGTCTTGCATGTATATTTTTGTTGTAGATAAGTGTTGCTTAGTTATTTCTGCAAATTTTGGTTGAAATGCTTACAGACTTTAATACAGTATATATTTTCAAAATATAAACTTTTATATTTCTGTGATAAGTTAGGATATGCGTTTTAGGCAATCTTTTCCATTAGTATCACTTGTTCTTTGAAAAAATAGCATACTAGTTTGGTGCCAACTTTTTCTTTTTTCCTCCATTGGAACCTAATGCTCTTATATTGTCAGAGAGCAGGCTAATTTTCTTTTTCTTGAAGTCATTGAGTTTGAAATATAATTTGGAAATCTGTTGAATTTGTGAATAAGCCTTACCATTAGGATCGGTAAATTTTCCAACCTTTGCAACTACATGTGTAGTTCAAGATCTCCCCATAAATTCTCACTGTGTGGCAGTTGATGGAGTTTGTGAACAGAGCCTTAAGCTTGTTGCAAAAAAAAAAAAAAAGGGTAATACGGGTTGTTTCCTCCATGCAACGTAAGCCATGCTGATGGGCGCAATGCTGTCTGTAATTCATGGCTGATCTGAAGAGTTTGGTTGAGTTAATGGCAGCAGGGACCAGATAGACACCTGGTGGTCGTCTTTGGCCATAGGAATGGACCAAGGACAGGTTTTCTGGAGCCCCCTTCGTACTATTCACATGGTTTAGACACAGTCATAGGGAAGGCTGCTGGTCCATCATTTGTTCTGAACAAATGGCATTTCCCCGCTCCTGACCCTGTTCCTGGCTCCAGCCCCAGGTTCCTTGTAGATAACTTGGAAATGTGCAGTCTGGCTGGGGTCAGCTCTCCTTCAGAGATGCCAACAAAGTTTACATATGAGTCCTACTGTGTAGACAATCTGAAGTCAATTTTAGTTACATAATCAGCATTCCCATGTGTCCTCAGTGTCTTATCAATGAACTATGTGTGTCAAGCCATACTAACCTAGAGTTAGCAGGGCAAAGGCAAACTAGATGCAGAACATACACGTCAGCTGAGTCCGTCCACCCAGGGCTGTTTGAAGAGCGCTTAAGTCACGGAGCTTATCTGCCGTGGATCCGCTGTGTCTGGGATCTAATACAACCAACCAGAATTTGGACTTAAATTTTATAAATGATGATTCCTTTTAGTTGTTCACACTTCAGTAGTCCAAGGCTATGGCAAGGCTAAAGTCAAGGTATTTGGTCCATCCCTAGAAAGTGTTGATAAAGTCAACTCATCAGCTGTGAGCATGGAGATCTGCTTCTGATGTTTGCAGTGTGCATGGCAGTCAGAGAAACCGATACCTAGTTTTGAGCATCAGCTCTGGTGTCTCTGTGGCTTGACCTTACCTCATCGACCCAGCATCTGGCCTGCTGCTGGAGCTCATTAAGTTGACCCTGGGAAGTTTGGAGGGTGTAGAGTTTTCCATCTAGTATTTATTGTCCCTGTGCCATGAGTCTCAGCTTGAAGTCATTTGCCAATGTCTGCATTGACAGGATTGTGACAATATTGCCTTTCATAAAACCAAGGACCAAAGAATTCCATTATTCCAACAAAGCACGAGTTTCATAGACTGTGGGCACGTCAGGACAGAGATGTGTGTACGCTTGACGGTGCAGAGAAACCGCTCACTTCCACCAACCTCACGCTCCCCCTGGCTGGCCATATAGAGGGCGTAGTTGTCACGTTGAGAAGGCTCAGAAAGATGAGTTTCCAGTATTGGAACTCACGATCTCAGGTGGATGTTTCTGCTATGTAGTCCCAAGGCTTTGTGTAGTCCATGTTGTAAGAAAGGGGAAGGTCTGGCATTCCTCCGGGTTATCTGACCAGTGTAGACTCTTCCATCTGAATGTGAACCTCCCGCGTGTATTTTTCAGATACGCCTACACTGAATGGTAGGATCCTGCAATTGCCAAATTTCTGCCTCCTTTTGTTCTACATTGACCCATGTCCAATTCCTGTTTGGTATGAGAAGCGTTTTCTTCAGTTCTCATACAAAGTGGTGCTCCATTGTCATTCACGGTGGAATCATTGACCCATTAACCAGTTGAGAAGTGACTGATGCCGAGGAAGTGGTGTTCTACTGGTAAGGCTTATTACCAAACCCCTGATAATGAAGCAGGCTACCAAAAACGTATCCAGCCCACCCTAGGAGTGTTTGGATTTGATCATGGATGTAGCACACACCAAAATCCACCGAGACCTTTGCAAAATTAGGCTACTTGTTTTATTTTGCCAGATTATCATGGGAGAGTCTTTAACTAGTTCTGAATATTTGTAAGTATGAGTACTTCATAGGATTATAAAGCAGGTACAGCTGACCCTGTCTCAACACGCTGTAAATATTTCCCGAGACTGGGTGCAGTACTGAGGGGTAATAAACTTCTGATTTATCAAATGCTGACTGTCTAGAGCAAATTGTACACTCTCTTTGTGAATGGTCCTGTAACGTGTATGAACACATTTCTGGGTGCCTTAGAAGTTGTATTTTTCATGTGTGCTAATATGCAGTATTTATACATTGTGAGAAGCTGCTTTGAATAAAAAGGTTGAAACTTCGTCTCCACTTGCTCGCGTTCCTCCTTTTGCAGGCTGCGCGCAAAGTTCACAAATACATGCGGTGGTGTCTGCACAGAGAAGTTTCTGGGGCCTCCTGGGGGTTAAGACATCTGGCATTTCCAGGTTGTATCTGGGTTCCCGGGGGAGCATAGGCACCTGATCTGGCAGTCACCGGGTCAGATGACAGCTTGATGCCCGAGGATCCCAGAACTGGATGTGACAGGAATAATTTTTCAGGGGGTTGGTACCAGCATTTACCCCTTCCCCGATATGCCCAGAATGTTTCCTTGTACCGGCGGCTCCCTCCTCAGTAGACAAACCTCTGTGGAGCGTGATCTTGTATAATCCCAGCCGCCCCGCGCAGGCGACGATGGTATTTGTCACTGTGGACTTCTGCAAAGTCCTTGTGCACACATGCTCTCACTGCATCGATCATCACAACATGGCTCTTAGGAGAGGCACCCTGATGAGGACCCCGCAGAGACCCTGTGAGAGCTGTGGAAAAGAGGAAGGGGAAGTCTTTCAGGGGGCTGTGCTAACCGGGATTCTGGGAAAGTGATTCGCCCAAGACCATTGGTCCCTCCTTCCCTCCCTCCATCCTGTCTATTCATCTGTGCTTCATCCATCCATCCATCCTTCCATCCATCTGTCCATTTGTCCATCCTTCCATCCATCCAACAGCCCTTAATGAGCGCCCTGCTCTGTCTGAAGAGCTGCACGGGTGCTGGGATGTGCACGGTACTCGGACAGCCCCAGTCATAAAGGAGCCGGAGTCTAGTAACGTGAGAAAGGCAGGTGAGGAGGAGAGAGACCCCAGGTCGATTCTGAAGGCAGACCGAGATTGCAGGGGATGGGTTGTGGTGTGAGGGAGGGAGAGGGGGACCGAGGGTGAGCCTGGGACTTCAGGCCTGAGCAGCCAGAAAGCTGGAATTGCCCCTAGACGAGGCAGGGACAGCTCTGGGATTTGCGGGGGAGTGGGTCTGGGGAAGGTGAGACCTGGCATCGCAGGTGCCAGGTGTTTGGCTTTGCTCAGCCTTTGGGGATGACACCTGTGCCTGCCTCTAGGGGCTTTTTGAATAGTAAAGGAGATTTACACACACGCAGGTTTATGAGAGTCTGTGTGTAGATATGCATGGGAAATTTCATATATGCGAAGTTTATTTTAGTACATAATGACATTGGTATATAAAATTAGATTATAATATATAGAAGTTGGAATATTGTCATTTTTAATGATTAAAGGAGATTTGCATGAGATTTATATATATGAATGGGTATATATAGTATTTAGAACAGTTGCTGACATACAGTCACTGTTTAATGATTGAGATTTTCATATATATGTGTATATGCAAGATCTGATGTATAAGATTCATATAAATTAGATTATATATGTCAATATATAATTGTTAGTGCAGTTGGCACATAGTCACTCTAATGTGAGTTACACATGTGTGTATATATGTGAAGTTTTATGTATGTGAGATTTACACAAATATGAAAGATACATTTAAATGAGATTATATACATAGCTATGTGAGATTTTACCTCTATATAAAATGTTTAGAACAATTGGTGGCACAGTCACTGTCATGATTAAATGAGCTTTACATATATGCATGCAATTATATATGTATTAGATTTATCTAAAAATATGATAGGTACATATGTATAAATATACACAAGCCCACACGCATGCATGTATCTTTAGGATAGTTGCTGGTACGGCGTTGCTACTTGATCAGTGGTAGCCGTATCAGTACTCATGCTGGTGAATGCCACAGGCAGGGCTGGGCCACGCCCGTCGGGGTGCTTTGTTGTGAACGCACGCAGTTCTGGGCACCCTGAAGCAGGACCCAGGGAAAAGCTGGGCATGATGTGGCAAAGCCCTCCTGCTCTCCCAGAGAAGGACCTGCAAGTGGGTCTCTGCTGGCAGCCAAGTGGAGCATCGTCCCCCAGAGAAACTCCTGCTTGAGGGGCCGTGGCACACCGTCTCTCCTCTGTGGGCCCCTGGGTCCCCGTCTGTGCGTGGGGCTCGCACAGGGCTGTTGAGAAGACTCAGCGTGTGTGTGTCCTGCGCGCTTCCTCCCCCAGGAATTCTGCAGAGCAGCCCCCTCCGAAGCTCTTGGATCCTGAGGTTTCTAATGAAGTTTGTTCCTCTCCACCATCTCAACCCCTTTTCTGGAAACAGAGGTGGGGACATTGGACCAGAAAGGGACCCAGAGCATTCCGAAGCTGGGCACGGAGCCTGGTCCTGGAGTCAGCATCCGGGATCAGACGACCTGACCAGGACATCCGTCGGAAGTGGCTGGCCAAGAGCCCCAACCGGGACCCAGCACGGAGTGGACCGTCGGGACAAGAGCCACCACGGGGAGGCTCAGGATGGGAGGTTGGAGGATAATCCGGGAACTCCTGCAGGGCAGCTGCCGTCCTGCCCAAGGACGAGGAGGGGACCGTCCAGGGTACCAGATGAGTGGGGGGCACCAGTGTGTGCATGAACCAGTGATAATTCCCCCTCCAGGACTGCCGATCTGTAACAAGTATGGGGATATTTTGCCGAGAGCAGTGGCCGGAGAGAGTAAAGGCAAGAATGTTAGAGATTCATAGGTTTTAGTGGAAAGAGCATAGCTCAAAGCCAAGCAAACTTGTATTTAAGTCTCTGATTTGGCTTTGATGAATGACACAATCTTGGTTATGCCGCTCAGCTTTCCTAATCTGTACAATGAGCACGATGACAGTTACTCCAGGTGCTTATGAAGCTCATGTGAGCTAAGTGCAGAAAACGCCCAGAAGGGGGACTGGCTTGCAGTAGGTGACCCATAAATGTCATCTCTGACATCCATCTCCTCCCTTTTCCCTTAAAAGCAATGGAAACCTGGCTTTTATGGGTGACGGTGGGTAGGGAGTGAAGAGGGAGGCAGAGAGAGAGTCTCTGTGACTCTGTCATCGGGGACTGATACCCAAGCTGGCGTAATTCAAGAAGTGCCAGGAGACCCCACCCACTTGGGAAATCCCCAGCCAGATGGTGCCTTGTGGGGTGTAACTTAATCACCTCCCGGATTCAGGACCTTAAAAATGATCGCAGCTGTAGGGTGGTTGGGGTCTGCGGGTTTAGCCACCGTGTGCAGAGAGACACATGCCCACATACATACACAGAGCACTCGGGACATGCCTGCTGGGCCAAAGTAGGGAAGCCCGGTCCTTGTAGTTTTCCCGTTACTGTGGCTTTTGCCAGGACAGATGGCAGGTGCAGACACTGTCTGAAAGTGACAGAGGACCTGATGGGTTCCACCTTCATGGCACACACGGTGTCTCAGGGTACCGCCTGTGCAGCCACGCTTGTTTACACTTTCACTTCCAAAGAGAGACACACGAGCTGCTTTCACTACCCTTTGGATGGTAACAAACAGTAACTGACAGAGGAGAACGTTCAGATGTTTGGGCCAGTTTTTGGTGGAAGAGATCTGTGGTTGGCAATTTTTTTTTTTTCTTTTTTAGCTTGTGGTTGTGTCTTCAAGGTCTACCTTGGCCACATTTCCTGTTTGATTGTGGAGTCTTTTGGTCCCTCTCCTCCTCCTCCTAGTGTCTTGCATCGTTCGTCATGTTCTCGGAGTGACAGCCCCGGTGTGGCAGGAAGAGCTCGACATTTGGAATCAAACAGACTTGGAGGATATCTTAGTTGCTTCCAAGTTTTGGCAATTATGAACACAGCTGCTGTAAGCATTCCTGTGCAGCTTTCTGTGTGGACGTAGGTTTTGAGTGAACACCTAGGAGTACAACTTCTGGGTGGTACGGCAAGACTGTATTTAGCTTTGCAAGAAACTGTTAAATTGTCCTCCAAAGTGGCTGCAGCATTTCACGTTCCCACCAGCAGCGAGTGAGAGTTCCTGTTGCTCCACATCTGCGTTAACATTTGGTATGGTCGGTTTTTTGGATTATTGCCACAGAGGGCACTTTAAAATTTCTAATACTGCAGGGGGAAGCTGTGTCTCCCCCTTCTTGTGTTCCCACTGCTGCTGTCCGCATAGAAACCCCCATCAACGGCTCAGAAGGGCTAGAGAGACAGCTTGCACTTCCCTCTGCTCCTTGTTCAAATTTCTCCATGGGAGGGGAGGGTGCTTCCCTGATCGGTGAGAGCCCAACACCCACTGGGTTTTGTTGACTGGGTCCCAGAGACAAAATGTGCATCTTGCCCCTGAATTGGGTGTGCCCCTTTGGAAGGAGGGCTGCCATTCTTTAGCTCCCCTGCCTAAATGAGAGGAAGAGGAGGAGGGGGTGTATGTGGGGAAGGGAGGTAGATAAGAGGCATTTTGTAGTCATGCTGTACAAGGGAGCTGGCCGTGGATGGTTGTGTTCCCATGAATCAATCCTGAGATCCCAATTTTTTGCCCTTTGTGTTTCTCAGTTAGGTTTCCCCTAATCTTCAATAACATCCCCATCACCACCGCCAAAAATAGCCACAGCAATTGCTCCTCATACAGTTATTATTAGCACTGTGCAAACGACCAGTACCATTGCTGCCTGTCCATGACACATCAGGTCCCATGGTCAGTGGGCCACCTGTACTATGAATACATCACGATCCTCACAGTGACCCCGAGAGTTATGTCTTATTGCCTCCGAGGAAGTGGGCTCTTGGCTCCAAGTTCTGGCACAGCCAGAACATGGCAGAGTCATGCTTGGAACCCTGCTCTGCCTGTATCACAAGCCTGTACCAGTTCTGCTACCCAACACAAGGTAGGGTGGGATTATTCCCGTACCTTGGAAGAAGTGAGGAAGAGTTTCTTTCTCTCCCTCTTCAGTCCACTATACAGTCTTTTACTCGGGCCTCACATAGAATGGTTTCCCCTGTTAGTTTCCAAATTAGGTTGTTATCAAGGGAGGGGGATCATTAACTGATTACCTTCCATAACCTGGGTGCCATACACTGACTTTTAGATCCGCTGTTTTCTTTAATCCTTACAGCCAGCCAGTGGAGTGGGGGATATTATTATGCTCTTTTTACAGATGAGGCAACTGAGGCTCAAAGAGGTTAAGTAACTTTCCCAAGTCCGTAACTAGTCCCAGCTAATAAATGGCGATTGCTGGGTGTGCGGTATGGGACTGTCTCGTTTTAAAAGCTGCGATCTTTACTCTGTACCGGTGCTTCTCATACGCTTTGATCTCAGGACCCTTTCATGCTCTTCAAAGTGATGGAGCCGCAACCCCTACCGAGTTATCACATGTAGGTTACCATCACCGTTCCTTCAGCTTCACCGAAAGGGAGACAACCAGACATCGTGTGGCTCCTCCCGAGAGCACCCAGCACCACGTAGAAAGTACCCTTGTAAATGTTCTCCATCCTGATAATATTGCTTCCAAATTAAACTTCTAATGTCCAGGAAATATAGAGAACAGAGAAATATGTTAAACAAAGTCAAATCTAGAATGTGGAAAACCACACAACAAAGTATTTCAGCATTTGGTACTTTAACCGAGTGATTTTTTTTTTATTTCAGCATATTATGGGGGTACAAATGTTAAGGTTACGTACATTGCCCTTGCCCCCTTCCCCTCTTGAGTCAGAGCTGCAAGCATGACCATCCCACAGACGGTGCGCATCGCACTCATTATGTGTGTATATACCCATCCCCTCTGCCCCCCTCCCGTCTGCCCCACACCCGATAAATGTTGTTCCTGTGTGTCCACTTAGGTGTTGATCAGTGACACCAATTTGCTGGTGAGTACATGTGGTGCCTGTCCATCCATTCTTGGGATACTTCACTTAGTAGAACGGGTTTCAGCTCCATCCAGGAAAATACAAGAGGTGCTGTATCACCATTGCTTCTTATAGCCGAATAGTACTCCATGGTATACATATACCACATTTTATTAATCGGCCAATGTATTGATAGACACTTGGGTAGTTTCCACATCTTTGCAATTGTGAATTGTGCTGCTATAAACATTCTAGTGCAGATGTTTTTTTATAGGATGTCTTTTGTTCCTTTGGGTAGAGGCCCAGTAATGGGATTGCTGGATCAAATGGTAGATCTACTTGTATAGCTTTCAGGTATCTCCAGATTGCTTTCCACAGAGGTTGAACTAGTTTGCAGTCCCATCAGCAATGTAGGAGTGTTCCTATCTCTCTGCATCCACGCCAATATTTATTGTTTTGGGTCTGCCTTGACTTTAATCCAGAA